>JBAHVQ010177889.1:0-17031 GCA_036872915.1 Nanipora kamurai
GACTTGTTAACTTCATTTTCAACAGTAAAAACAATATTAGGGTGTTGACGGTTTAAAAAGTTAAGAAAAGCGTTTATATGGTTATTTGAACGAAAAAGTAAGAAGCAGTCGTCAACATATCTGCGATACAGAACGGGTTTAAAGCCAGACGGACAGAGTTCAAGCCAATTTTGTTCATGCCATGAGAGAAAAATATCCGCAAAAAGAGGTCCCAATGGAGAACCCATGGCTACACCATCTGAATTTTTGCTGGGCCTTGATTTTCATCGTTAGAAAAGACACAGGCATAAATAAAAGAACAGTGTTCGATTTCCAGACTGATTATATAGGGTAAACAGGTTGCAGATTTTGCAAGGTATGTTCCTCTATGTTCCGCTAAAGACAGAGAGTTTTTGACCACTTAGTCCTCGTTGTGCAGTGTTTAAGTAATTCTATGACCTTTCAGAAACTGTGCATGTTACCTCAGTGGTCATTGCAAGGTTTGATACCAACCAAGCTTGCGAAAAGTCATCAAGAAGAAAAACAAAGTTAGCAACAATGGACAGAAAGTCCTTTCCTCTATCCAAACACTCAGTACGTACAAACGTCTGAGTGCGTGTCGAAACATGCTCGTTCAATTCTAATTAAAGGTCTAACTCCTTATCCTAAGCCTATATCTAACTGCTGAATTATTTCAGTTTCACTGCCCAGGATTAAGCCAAGGCGACGCTTTCACAAGTCTCATAAAAAATCCACAGCAAAACTGGCATGAGGAGACAGTCTATGCCACTATGGTTCCCTAGGCATGACCAAGCTTCACTATAAATTATTGGTTAGCTACCATGTCTACTATTAGAACTCGTACCATCATGTTATGATGTACTTCTAAAATATCCGGTAAGCTACCAAAAATTGTCTTAATTTCTTCTGGAGCCAAAATTGGTCCAGCTCTTTGGTCTTCTTGTTCCAGAGGTAGTTTAAACACCTAAAAGACAAATTTTTAGATTTTCATCGAGACCTTTCCTTGATCCATTTGCAGAAGTGAGAAATCACGAAAGAAAAAAAGAATTCACCCATTAAAGGGTTACATTGAAGTTTTAAATAGCATTCAACCAAATTCCCTCAACCTGTAAATTCTTCCAAATGAGGTAAAAATTTCGAATTTTTCGCTCAATCCCTCCCTAGAATGTATGAGTGAACATCCAAAAGAACAAAAATGTTATACCACCGAATACGTTTAGTAAATAAGCATGGTATTATAAACTAATATCAAGCATCTAGAGAAAATATTGATCAAATATTACCTCAAACCTATATAACGAGGGTTTGTAAAATGTCCCACGGGCCTACGGTCCTCGAGGGTTCCATAATCTTTCCCTTGTCTTTCGGGGACATTTAACCCCTGCTTTTCCTTCACGTCATAGTACTTCTTGAAATGGCCCTGATCTACTCCATTACGATTTAATTTTCTCAGCCCAAACTGCTTGTGTCTACCAAACAGTCGATGGATATAGATCATTAGGTGCACTCGTAGTTTTATTTGTTCCTCACAAGTATTACAAGAAAAAAGGAAAAAAAATTTCCAGAAAAGTTAAATCCTGAAACGTAGCATATTTCATCAAACAATCCAGGGTTTGAACTTAGCAGTCGACAAGTTGCCTGAGCCAACAACATTTACTTGTTCAGCCTTTCAAGAGTAAAATTTATAAAAGAATTGCTTGGTGCAAAGGTGCACGGTCTTTTATTGTTCAAAAATTCGGTAAAATATGATCGGTGAATTCGGTTTTCTTTCATAAGGTTTAGACACGTTTTATTTTGGTGAGTCCACAATGTAAACACCATAATTTGATGACCATCATGACCATGGTGCGTTGCGAGTACGCATGAAAGATTCAACAATTTCTTTACATCTGTTATTTGGACTAATTTGTAATAAGGTTGTTGAAAAAGACAAAGAAAGCAAGTTTGAGCCAACCACGTTTTTTATGGGGCAAACTGAAAAGACTTATGGTTGCACGAGAGACAACGAGAAAAAAAAAGTAAATTTCCAATCTTGCAATCAATATACACGGTGTACCTGGCAGAGCATCCTACTGCGAGATTCTTTAGGAAATTTACAAGATGCTATGTTGAAGGACGCTTAAAAGGCCCATTCCAGTCACAACACCACTGGGAAGGGTAAATTCCCTACTCGCTGAGGCCGATTTTCCTATTCGTTCAAACATGGATAAATGTTGAGGGAGTGGTAAGTTTTTGAGTGAAGTCCTTGGACTATCTTTTAATGATTTTTTCGCATATGGTTACGCGACTCAACATCCGCTAATATTATTGCCTTTTTCTTTAAAACGTCGATGGGCATTCCATTGCAGTTTCTCGAAACAAGGTATGTTGGCATAGGCGTACTTTTCGTCCCACTCTGTAAGGATTGCCATCAAGTTACATAATGTTGCACAAAATTTTACATCGTTCCTTCGTCAAGAAATCCTTGAAACTTCATAAAAATTGAACACATCTCTTTCACGCATAAGCTGGACTTCGTGTGTGTCTAAGCACATTTCGCATGCGTAGACATTAGCGTTCAACAAATTCAGTTGTTATTCTATTTCACGTTTCGACTGGTATTTGAAAAAGGTAGGTTTCCTAAGAAGTAGACGGTCATGGCCCAGAAAATATTCTGGGGGCTCCACCTTGAACCGCACCCGTCTTTATCTTCACCACTCAGGGTGGCAACGCCAACTGCAAATTCAGCCCTTAGCTATGTTTTATCGAAAGCAGAAACGTAATTGTGGACTTTCGGACAGAGTTATCATGGCTTTTTACGTTAGTGATCGGTTTCCGACCCAAAATATCATCCATTCCTTCGGAAACCCAATCGTGAGAAAATGGTTTAGGCTTGGTCTGTGACCATTAACTTTATCCTGTCCGTATAGGTCCTCAGTGACCTATGGAGACTTTAGTATTTAACTATGGCTTACGCCAGACGATTTTCCTCGTCAAGGGGAAAGTCCTCGGACAGGAAAAGGTTAACAAGGGTTTAAAACTTATCTCCTAACTCTTCCTGTCCGTGTAGGTCCTCGGTCAGGAAAGGGTTAACCAGGGTTTAAAACCTATCTCCTTAACACCTTCCTGTCCGTATAGGTCCTCAGTGACCTATGGAAACTTTAGTACTTTACTCTGGCTAACGCCAGACGATTTTACTCGTCAAGGGGAAAGTAACTTCGGACAGGAACTTCGAGCACTCCCTGGGATGCTATGTACTTGTAAGCAATGACATTTGACCATTCTAATCATGTCAATTTAAGACAGAAAGGTTCTGGTTAGTTTTGAAGGATTAACGTAGGTCCTCATACGCTATAAAATGTGTATGAAAAGATTAGCGGTTCTTCATAAAATAAATCATGTTGTACGAAAAGTAGGTGAAGGGGGATAGATTGACCCCAAGGATTTTACTACCTGATATTTACTAACACATATGTCACCTTTAATATGGTATTCAGTATTTCCACGTAGTTTCGTTCGGTTTGCAGAAGTTCTAATGCAACTTGGTGTCTTGCAGTAACAGGTTTTGACGGCGATATGACATGGGCAGGGGCTGCAGTGAGAGGCGTCATCTGACCACTGGGAGTAGTAAACATATCTAACAAAAGAATGGGTAAACAGGAAAAATTATTTTATCAGCCATTCTACTCTTATTTCAGGTAGGAAGGGGACAGGCTTGCTGATTCATACAAAACAATTTTGAAAATATCGGTCTGTTTAGAACTTTTCGTCATTTATGCCTAAAAGGGGCAGGTGTTTAGAATGGGGGTGGGTGATAAAATTTTCAAAATCAATCAAAACTGGGGGTATTCTTTTAAAATACGGTTGAATTGGGGATAAACTTTTGGAAACCGTTGTTGCAACCATTTTATTAAAATTTGATGTCAAACTTAGCATTGTTTAGAACTTATTGCAGAAATATCTCTCACGAACACATGATGGGCGGCAGGACATCCCATGAGATAGCGCGGGGCGCCTGCATAGGTTCATCGTACGTCTTGTGTCGGGTCACGAACGGTGCAACCACAGTTCAGTGCAACCACAACCAAATTCAGTTCAGACTACTGGCTATGAAAAAGGATTTGCACAAGGATTTCGCAGCTCTGCGTAATGTCAATACACCTTCGGATGACTACCTGTTTGACAACTTGTCCAAGCTGACAAAAGAAATATCTGATGCAAATAAGCTAGCCAAAAAAGTGAAGCCAGTGGCTACGTTTGGGACAGATCGCAGCAAACGACCTTACGTTTCATATACACAGGCTAACCGGAGCCAACACAGATTTCAGCCATATTAACGTGGGAAAATCCTTTTTAGACAAAGGTCGTTTCCCAGCTCCGAGGAAGAAGAGCAACCCAAATAAATAAGCTCCACCAATGTCCCTGCCAAGGTAAGTAAACGATCACTCCTAAAGCGCCTTGTTCAGACCTCAGAAACACCCATGTACAGTTACAACTTGATAACACTACTGCAGTAGCATATGTTGACAACATGGAGGGAACAAAGTCAGTTGAACTTAACAATTTACCTCTTGAAAGCTGGGAATGGTGCATTAACCACTTTGTGGATTTCTGCAGTACATATCGCGGGAAAGTCAAACTCTGAAGCAGATGAAAAATCATGCTTGACAGAACAATTTTTGAATCTATACTGACCCAATATACGGACCTGAATATGGATTTATTTGCCAGTCGACTTAATCATCAGCTAAAATACTATGCTTTATGGAAGCTAGACCCTGGGTGCTCTGTGGTTGATGCATTTACTGTCAATTGGTATGCTTATCAACTTTATGCTTTCCCGCCATTTAGCCTAATATCCAGATATCTGCAAAAGATTCAGCTGGACAGAGCCTGTGAAATAATAATTGTTCCACTATGGCCAACATATAACTTAAAAAACTTAAAAACAAACTTAATCTTACGGAAACATCCATCAACAAACCAACCTCATTCACTTCTACCAGAAACTACATCTCGTGTTATGTCCTGTCTCTGGTGATCATTCTCTCGTTTCCAGCATTCACCAGAAGTTAGCAACTTCATCATGCAGTCTTGGCGGGAAGGAACTAAGAAGCAGTACACCACTGGAGTTCTTGTTGCTTTTCCACAAGAAGGGGCTAAGTTACTCCACAATTAACGCTGCCAAGGCTGCCTTTTCAAACATCATTATTTAGGTAAGCTACATCCTAATGACAAAATATCACTTAAATATCTGAGCCTTAAAGTTCTAGTGCTGGCTTTGTTGCTTACCAGGCAAAGAGGACAGATTGAACATACGATGGATCTGGATGGAATGCAATGGTCAGATAACAGGCGTCAGTTTTACCCCCTAACTCACATCAAGACAAGTAAGCTAGGGTCCACAGCAACAGTAATCACCATCAAGAAATATATTACAAATGAGAAAATCTGCCCATTTCCAGCCCTCAAAGAATAATTGGGAGCGAACAGCACCACCCAAGAGACGGTGAAAAGAAACTTTTCTACATAGTACGAGAGCTGCTTCCACTTCCAAGGCTAAAGCCAGATCAGTCCCCCTTGAAGTTATTATGTCTACGTCTTCCGGAGGCTCCACAACAGACAAATCATGGACACTGACTCTAACATAGCAGATGTCTTGTTGTCACCAGTCGAAATGCATTTGTACGAACAGAAGTGATATTCTGTCAACTCCAACCCTGTGTACACCTTGTCGAACGTAGTCATATAAACAAATAGCAACATCAATGCTTTAAAGTCTCATGGGATGTCCTGCCTCCGGCCATGTGACAAAACTGGAAAATTAAACGCGACTTACTTGTGAGATGAAGTTTTATAGGAATTCTATCACATGACCACTGGAGGTAGGAGATCACATGCCCACCCAGAAATGCATTTTATATTTCCACCCTTGTTTAGGGTAGTGGGTGTATTGATGGTTTGCATGGGTCTTTGCAGGTCCCCATGACTTTTCGGTCTGCATATGTCTGTATGATGCACCTATTTGTACTTTCAATAAGGAACCTACACAGGCGCCGTGCTATCTCATGTGATAACCTGCCTCCAGTGGTCATGTGATAGAATTCCTATCAAGCTTCATTTTACAGGTACGTCTCGTTTAATTTTCCAATTTTATCCCATCTTCAAGCTTAAACGGTTGGCGTGGAAATGCAGCACTATTTAATTTGACCAATATGTTCAAGTGAATGAATTACAGCCTGGCTAGTTGGCGGTTTTAATGGGTAAGGGAGCTACTGATCTCATAACGTCAATTTCAAACTCAAAAGATTTAACTTTGGCATAAACTCCTTCGTGACTGAATGGTTCGTTTTCGAACATAACAGGCATTGACTCCATTCACACGATGCCGGGTCGATTTGAAAATTGTGCTAAGAACATTAGCCAGAGATTGACCAGGCGGAAATCTCAATTTGAAACTTATTCTTGTAGTTTTTTTTATTTTTTTTTTTTAACTCAGATACTTATAGTGTTCCTATAGACTTTTTACACTTATGTATTTATATAGTATATATAGCTTATGTAGTTTAAATTTATATAGTCATTGTGTGCTTAGAGTAGAATTTCTCGACGCTTCTCAGGAAGATCATCAATCTTGTGGTGATGAGAATCGCGTCACGAAATAAACTTCTATGTATGTATGTATGTATGTATGTATGTATGTATGTATGTATGTATGTATGTATTTTAATAGGAATATTAAAGCCCAGCATAGAATGCGAAACAATAGTATGATAACTCGTAATGCCAGGCCATTGTTTCGCATTCTATGCTGGGCTTTAATATTCCTATTAAAAATGGCGCTAAGAAGTCACAAAGCACCGTTGCGTTTACACAGCTACGGAACGAAATTGTATGAAAAAATCACTCCAACCTGAGCGATTTGAAAACGGTTTCTAAATGATGCGAAATAAAAACGGAACGCTTAGCGGCGCCGTGTGAACACATTTGCCATCATTCTGTTCTTACGCTTCAGTTCCCAGCTCCCACTCATTACGGCATGGTAGAAAACGCGGAGTGTAGAGTACGGCCTTTTAAAACTTAAAGCAGTTGTACAGCAACACGAAATCCCATTTTACCTCGAGCAACGGGCAATTACGTGGATGTCCGACATATATATGGAGGAAAGTAGGGCCTGAGCAATTACGTACAAGTCCGTGTTCCTCACTCAAAAGTTAAAAGTCCAAATTGCGTTATCCACCCCTTTTTTACTTGCAAGACTTGTTACAAATTTTATTCCAATCCTTGGAGCGGGTTAGCCATCCCGGTTTTGGCTTGAAGTAAGCGAGCCAATCACGCGTCACGTTAGAATCTGAGCCGAACCACTCATGGATTGATCAGATTCTATTATTCAAAATCGTGCAACCAGACAAGGCACAGAACACGGGGACGTACTGTCCTCTGGGTGAAATCGTGCTGCAACGGAGACTAATTCACACACGAACCGAAATTTTATTTGTACATATCGTTCTGGAAGCATATAACAAATCAGAACGAAATGGAACTACGACCATAAGTACAAAAAAGCTTGCTAATTTTATTCAGACGGGATTGTTGGAAAGATGCAGTAACAAAGTGTGAAAATGCCCAGACAGGTTAGGGGGCACGAGTTTAATTCTGATACAAGATTACGGAATTCATACAGGGTTTATATAGATGAAATGTCATACCAGTGCGACATTTTTCTGACAGGCGTCAGCAATCAAAATGGCGTCAACGAAGTTATCATTAATCATGTTTTCTTGCGCTATTGCTGCCATTTACTTGTCAAATCAATAACAAACGCCATTCCATACAAACTAAATGGAAAGTCGGCATGATTTATGATGCTTAACTGTAATTAATAGTGATAACGTCCTGCGGTGGCCTGGTGACGACCACGTCTACAGGAACGTCATGTTAAAATTAGCCCAGATCTAAATTTAATGAGTCGCGTCCAACCGCCTTAGTCGGGGCGCCACGTTGCGTCTGCATGTTGTGCATCAGACTATTTTAATATCTTAAGGTCCGAACACGCCGAGCGCGATTCTGCAAAGAGACGCAATTTTTCAGTTTTCAGAAGCAAATGAAATAATTGCTTTGACGCAATTTTGAATGCTGGGCTGCCCAAATATAAAAAAAGCATGATCTGCTTGTCAAATTTTGATAAAGATCACATCAGGGACGTTTTTACGTTTCTGGAAAAAAATGAAAAATCGCGCGGCTTAGTCGAATCGAGCTCGGTGAATTTGAACCATTAAGCTACGTTGCCATTTGTGCGGATGGGGATACGGATATAGGTACGAATACGGTAAAACTCGCGATGACTGGAAATCACAGAAGTGTTTCCATATGTACGGATACGGACACGAATGTGAATATAGCATGCGGACACGATTTTAATCATCGAGTGGTGCAGCGATCTAACCGCAGCCGTTTGCGGATCCTTATGCGGTTGCAGATAAATTCTCTTTAAAAAACTGAAAAATCTCACCTAAAACCGCATGTATGAAAACACCAAAAACATGTTCGTAATACGTATAGAAACTTGTACCGTGATTTCATCCGTATCTGTATCAGTACAAATGAAAATTTAGCTTTAGGGCTGTTTATGAAGTGACGTCGTGTGCAGTTGTCGCATGTCAAGTAGCGTCAGGCGTGTATAAGGCTTTAAGGTCATTCTGGCTTGTAATATATAATACGAAATGCTTCCAGGACGACTTGTATTAATAATATTTAGTTTCCTGTGCGGATAGGATTTCGTGTTAACTGCTGTAAATTTTAAACGACCGCACTCCGTATCACGCGTTTTCCACCATGCCTCTCATTACGGAAAATGGAAAATGAACTGGGGCTGAACCGGAAATCGAAGCAGCATTGCCAGACAACCAGAGTCCCTGAAACCGTCGAAACCCGTCGACAAATGATTATATAAATCATTGTATAAATTCTGAAACCGTCGGTAAATTATGGCGAATCCGTGTGAACGGAGCGGTATACTGCCGTTACTTTTGTGATCCGGATTCGTGTGAACAGGGTCTTCAGTATTTTACTCTGGCTAACGCCAGACGACTTTACTCGTCAAGGGAAGAGCCCCCAGTCACGAAGCAGTTGATTACATGGAGCGGGCTGGCCTGGTTAACTGAGATGAGTTTGCTTGAGGGATTACATGGATGATTTCAGCCTGCTGGGCAGTATGCCAGCAATTTTTTTGCGATTGTCACGGTGATGTCGAATCGCAAATTTATGTTTAATATTTTACTTCACCTTCAGTTTTATGTTTTAATTTATATTTACGCACTTTGTCGTATGCGTAGAAATGAAATAATGCAGCTTCTCCACCTTGCGAAACGAAAGATCTTACAAATACGAAGTCTTAATACTCCAATCGACTTTCTGGTTGTTTCTTTGCAGCAGCATGTCTTATTTCAGCCGTCATTGCATAAAAGAATGCGAGCTTCTATAAAGAAATTCCAGCCCTCTTGCCGGAATGAAACGATTACATGGACTTTTTCATCGCGGTTAACCGGGCTGCCCCGGTTGAATTTGCCGGGATCCCGGCCAAGCGGGCTAGCCCGCTTACCATGTAATCGAAGCGTTGAAATATCTATATAATTTATATAGAGACCTGGTCAGCCTGGCTAACTGGGCCGGTTCGCTCCATGTAACAGGCCTTTCAATAGGCCGTTTGCAGCTAGCTAAAAATAACTCAGAACAATGAAAAACTGGAGAGCATGGAGAACAGTGCGATTTCCAAAACAAAGAAAACACAATCTACCGGATTTCACTTGCTCTACAGATTTTGTTATGCAAAGTGTTTTTGACCTTGCTGCAAAAGGCCAATTTAGAACATTGCAAAAGTATGGTTCGTCTGCAAATATATTTTTTGGTGGTAGTTTTGTTGGATTTCGTTTAAATCAGTCGAAGAGACTAAGCATTCTGGTCCACGACTGAACGATCTCGTTCACTGTAGAAAACTTCAGGTTGGAGGGTTCATTTTTTTCCAGATACAAGATTCTGCGGGGTAATCTTGGATATATCAACCCTCGGGAAGGGGGAAGATTTTTCATATACTTGGATTGGAAAAAATTCACCGAGCCCAGTTAAGCATGAGTAACTATCAGTCCCTTAGAGATGGTCATGTAGCGACATTACGATTAAAAAAAACTGTAGGAAACTCTTCGTATGGGTTCCCAAGTTGGTTCGAACTCAGTAAACGAACTGTCGAGGAGTACCTCGTTACCCTCCCTAAGAAATAGCCACATTCTTTATATGTTTTAGGCAAGTGGTATCGCTAAAGCGTCTTTGGAAACTCATCGTCACACATCACACATGGAAATGACATGTACTGACGTTTTTTAAGGATTCGCGCTGGGTCCATCATATGTAGATCTTGGCAGCAATACTGAGACACACACCAGTGATATCACTACATAGGTCATACATATACATAGGTCATACATATACAGACATACATACCAAAAGATTTGTCGATATGAAAGGATAAAAAACAAAATCTAGGAAATGTGGTGATAGCACTTCAATAAACTGTCTTGTCTTGGATCGTGACGTAGAGCTAATTAAGACCAACGATATATTACCTTCCTGGGGAGTGCCTGGGGATGCCATAGTAACATCGAGTAGCGATCCTGAAAACGAACTGACTGACAAGTCTCCACTGCGCCTTTTAGCAGAAAGTCGAGGAGAATATGGCGAAAGCAATTCCATGACGTCTGATTCCTTCATTCTTCTTCTCTTTCTACTTTTGTTCATACTCGATGGGGTGCCTGAGGACCTCGAAGTTTCAGTGCTTGGCTGTTTGGGAAAGAGAATGTTTTGCTTTTACCGAAAGTGTTAGATAGTTGACTAAAAACAAAACTGCGAGGTATTATGTAGCCCATATTACATGTGTAGCTCAAGGGAGTTTCTTTAAATTTCAAGCCTGTCACTACATGTAAAGGTTCTGAGTGGAGGAAAGAATAAGGGAGTGCTTGCATGAGGCCAACGCAAGATCCAGTAATACAGAATTTGGATCGTATGTTCTCGGTCTTTTTGAACGCTAAATTTCAAGCGAGAAAGCTGCCACCAAGTCAACTTTTTCACGATTGGCGCCCGCGCGACTTTTACACCCAGTGGAAATCAGACTTAAGTCGAGGTCGTTTTGGAAGAATGCCTTAACTTAAAAGCCTGAGTCGCAGCCCGATTTTCACCAGAGGAAAGTGGGTCTATGTAATAACGAACAATTCGAATTCTTGTCTTACGATTTCTTAGATTCTAAAGCTAATGTTACAAAGTACGATTTTTCATGCAACATGTGTCGCGAAAAAAAGTTGTTTAGCGTTACACGCTAGATTACCTAAGCAACTTGTCGAAATTTTTTGCAGTTGCACTTGAAAAATAGAACTTGATTCTACTTTTCCGTGTAATTTGCAGTTTTAAAAAACGAGTTGCATAAGGGTAACATTATGTCATGTGATCAAGGAGCTATGACGTAAAACGACTTGTCGATTTCACGTGTGTGTGTGTGATGTTAGTCGCTGGAGAGCAAGTCTCTATATTTGTATGATAGTCGTAAAAGTCTAAGACAGTAAACAACATAAGACATTAGCTTAACGAGGTAAAACACTGCTCGGAAAAAACGGACAGATACTGCAATTCAAACTATTAACTTTTGAAATCTTTCACGAGGAGCAAACTTCAGCCTCCGTGGAAAATTAAAATGTTGGGAAACGGGACTGTCATGTTTCTAAGGCGAAACTGACGCATTTTCAATAAGATGGGTGTGGTTACCTGGGCATTTGTCATAAGAAAGTTAAGTGATAAAGCACGGATTTGTTTGTTATCACGCAGACCTACTTTCTTCGGGTAAAAGTCTGGCTGCAACACCGACTATAAATTAACTCAAATTAACTCTTATTCCAAACTTATGGCTTAAGTTGTTTAATATTTTGTTGCCGGTAAAAACAGGAGGAACACATTTAAAACTGATAACGACTGATTACCGAACCAGCTGCCCGTAAATTAGAACTCTCATTAGCCTAGCAGGCCAGTCCACGGCTGTTGTTGGTCTCATGCAAACACCCGGTTAACCCTAAATGCGAGAAGCGTCACTTTGACACTGGAACACGAAACGAACGCATAAAAGAAAGAATCGCCATTAAAATGCATTCTAGTGTAACGAAGCATAACGAGTTCATCAACCCTTTGACTCCGCGTGTCCGATATATCAGACACCAAGAACAAAGGAACAAAAAACAAAAGGAAAAACAATATTATGCGTTCAAGGGTTAAAAGTAAAAATGTTCCGAAATAGGACGTTAAACCGAAGTTTTAAAGTCTTCAGATGTCTGTCAGTGGTCAATTTAGAGGGTAAAGGACTTTGTAGAAAAGTACTCATTAAGTGAAAAGAAGTAAATTACAAACGTAAAACAAATATAGTTCAACCTCGTATGTATAATTTATTCAAGATTACTTTTGTTCAAAACAGAAAAAGAAAAATGAATTCGGTATCAAACACCAAACAACAAGATCCTTGCTATATGTTGAATATCAAATGACTGAGCTGTTCTGCCTCTACTTATGCACTCGCTCCGTGTTTAAAGGGCATATGAAGTGTAAAAATCAGTCCGCAAGAATCCCTCTCACATAATACGACTTTCTAAATTATGGAGATTGGCCTTTACAACTCTACCTTATCTCACTTCGTTCTTGAGATACATTTTTCTACGTCACACTGCATAATGACTTATCGGAAAATTACGTACATCTTTGAAGTTACCCATGGAAATCACTTGAAACTGTTAATAAGCCTGTATGTATCCATCAGAATTCAACAAGGAGAGTTTCAAGGGACTTAATTGAATAATGTTAAAGATATATGTCATTTCGGTATAACTCGGTATAATAGGTTACTGGCTTTAAGTGATTTCAATTTGACCTTCGATAACCTCTTCTACTTATCACGAGCGCATTGGAAGTTTTCGAGTGGCGAAGGCAACGGACACCGACGAGATTTAAAAACGCATACTGCTGAACTTGCTATGATAGCATTTTGAACAGAAGTAAAACAATAGGAGGCCAGCTATATTTTGAACTAACAATTGCAGATGTTGCGCTGTATGTAGTATCTTGGTGGGTCAAGATTGAAATTGCGCATGCTCCTGACGGGAATCGAACTCGTAACCTTCTGATCGCCGGTGAGATGCTCTAATCTTTGAGCTACATGGACTTAAATGTTAGAGCAAAGATCACAATTTATACTGGTTTTTAGTTGACTTGTGTACTGCAAACTGCAGTATCGACAAGTCATATAGTCCGCATCAAATTAACAACAGCAGATGTTGTGCGGCGTGTGATAACTTGGTGCGTGTAGATTAAAATTGCGCAAGCTTCTGAAACTTATAAACTGGAAAACGTTTTCTAAGCTCCTGGTGGGAATCAAACCCAAGACCTACTGATCACCAGTGGAATCTATAACTATTCAGCTACATGGACTTCGATGGTAGAGCGAAGGTTACTATTTGTACTAGTTTCATTTTTATATAAAAATACGACCAGTCGACTTGTACATCCTTGCAGAGAAAAACGGTCATCATGATGTCTTTTCTTGTATAGACTGGCAAGCTTGATCACATTATGAGACGTAAAACATTTTCCATTGCCGAGCGAGTTTGAAACATAAGTGGGATTAATGAACGATAAAACGCGGAGGTCCGTCTGAAACAAGACTAGAATAGTTAAAACTGTAATATTTATTATTTATGTTTATCAAGTCGTCATCAGACCGAATAATGAGTACGTAAAATGGTCGAATTATTTGTTACTATCACCTTCAAAGGGATGACTTACACGGTACGATTTTTGAATACGACTATTCCACCTGATTATGACAATTTACACATAGAAGTCTTCAGCACCCATCGCAACATCCGCAAACAAATCATCAACAGGACAAATAATCCGCCAGAAATAATTGCATGCAAAAATTGTTTGGGTACATGGGCTTTAAATCGTCGGTATGAACATATGGTCGTCTGTTCTTACACGGTCTTTTCAACGATAAGCTATGCTGAATATTACTAATATAATCCATTTATTTTTCTTGGCCGACTTCGTTAAGGGCAGTTATGAGATCCCAAAGAGAACCATTTTTGTCCAAACAGCGTGCGCTGACAGCACTGCTAAATAGACCTTGTCACAACACAAACTCCACGACATTTCTCAGAGAACATAGGCTTAAACTCCACCATTCGGACTTTTTCGCACAGGCGTTTTAGTTCTAACTCAGTAACTTTGACAATGTCGTAAATTTGCGGTTAGCACTTTCCTAAGTCGTCTTGCCCATTTTCTTTATCAGGGAATCCGTTTATATTGCGTGCATAATCACAATTAATATAAGAATTTCTCACATTTGAGAACCACTACTATATCATCATGAATCTCCAATCATTAACCTTCCCCAAAAAGTGTTTTCTAAACTTGAAATCATTCTTAAATTCACGATACACCATCCAAGGTTGAAATAGTTTACCGAATACTCCTTTTCCAGACTTCCATCGACAAGCATTCAAAGCGTTTCAAAGTCATAGTTAATTTTATACATTGTTACGTTGAATAATGACTTTGAAACAAAGTTAAACATTGCATTTGCCTTGCTTTAAAGAATTCTAGTCTAGAATTCACAAGATTTTATTTCATGTTATAGTGATAAGATGTAAATTATAAAATACCAAGAATTGAACGTGCGCACCTGTTTGAAGAGGTATAAAGCTGTGTCGGCACAAGCATCCACTTGTATGCTGGCCCAAAACCACTGAAAATTAAAAACAGAACAATGACCAAAGTTACGACGTCAAATTTTCGTAGTTTAATCTCGGCTCGCCAGTAACCAGGCCAATTAAATATCCAAAAAACATTTTTTATTTACACTCAACATGAAATGATGTTTATATTAGGTGAAGGAAATTTTCGAGTGTCCGAATGATATATTTTAAGACGAAAATTTCCTTCACCTAATATAAACATCATTTCATGTTGAGTGTAAATAAAAAATGTTTTTTGGATATTTAATTTCGCCAGATGAAGAACGCTAATTACTTGTACCATTACGAAGTCGAAGCATAAGGGTTGGTATTCCAGTTACCTATAATTTGTGACAAAACCAATTTCTTGATTAACCAAAATGGAGAAAGTCAACTCGGAAAAAACGATCTGACGTGAACGGGATTCGAGCTCGCATCTTTGGATTTCTGGACTGCTTCTCTACCAATTGAGCTATCGGGTCAGCTAGAAGCTCTACGCTCGTTTAATCATAATAAGTGCATGGGGGTTCTTATGATAACTTAACACTTATCCTTGACAATAGTGCACCATTTCGATTCCATTTCAGGATCACCTTCAGGGTAACATAAGACTCTTATGTTCTGAAATGGAATCGAAATCTCTTAAAGAGAAAAATTTATTATCGACTTATACACAGCGAAAGTTAAGTTCTCCCAAGTTAGTGTCGCCACCAAAAAAACTGCTTGTTTTATACTGACTAATATTTTATCATCTCGAATTTTGCGCGATTTTCCAGTAGTGGATGTAGGATAGTGGATGCAGTGGAGGAAAGAAGTTCTCGAATCTCAGGAACTAAGCAGTGACTGGCTCATCATGGAAGGAAATCTCCCACTCCGACAAGCAGCCATTCAAGACAAGGAGCGTTGCGTGAAGACACTAAGAGCAGCTGCAAGGGAAACTGCTTTACGGAGGAGAAACGGCAAAAAATTACTTAATATAATTTCTACAAATTCAGGTTATCCTTAATGTTATCCTGCCTCAGGCGGGATGAGACCTTTATATGGCAATAATTGCCTCCCATATCCCGGACTCAGGTTGAGATAAGCGGGAACTCGGACTGAGCGCGTCGTATATATAACTACATATGTTACCTCTTGCTTGACGACTTTCACGTGTGAGAGATTTTGTGCCTCTTCCGGAATCTCTTGAACACTGTCTTCCAAAACGACGTGAGAAAAGACCTTATCTTCGAGACTACAGAAAGTGCCGCCTACAGAAAAACAACAATCGTTCAGTGATTTGGTTTGGAAACTGCATGGCGAATATTGTTGGGTCTGTTTGTATTTAGCAACTCTGGTAATGCACGAAACATTGTGGGAACAGGTTGGATGACGGCGGTCAAACTTCATCGAACATTTAATCATTCAAAGACACACGGGTCAAATGCTGTCAAAGTATGACTAACAGTCCAACAACGCTGGATGCAAAATTGAGTTACTTATGAAAATTTGATAATTTGTGTTCAGCTTCAACAGTACATATTTGCCTGGTAGCTTGACTTTGGCCAGGGTATTTGGTCGTATCCGACTTTTGTCATTTTACTATGGCTGACGCCAGACGATTTTACTCGTCAAGGAAAGACATCTCGCACAGGAATGAGTTGAAGCTTGGTTACACCTGCGATTCGTTGCCTCGCGATCGTAGTTTTTGTGTATATGTCAAATTCAGGAGAACACCCATCAAGGACGGACTACAGTGAATCACGACCAGATGTCTCGCTGTACAGACTGTGGTGGGTTTATTGCATACATCAGGATGACAATATCGTACATGTAGCTGCGCCTGGTTCACACATGTAAAGCAAGCGAAAACAAATAAACGATCTGGTTGAAATATGGCAAGATATGTTTTCAAAAGATTAAATTTGAATAGAGAAAAGCTCCCACCATTTTCATTCATGGTGGCGTTTTAAATATTGTTGAGCTGTAACTGTACAGCTACCATCTTTTTCGATACGGTTAATTATGATTTAGCCAACTCTCATTTCGCAAGTATTCTTACTCAGGTAAATGTGCTTTGTGGCAGCAAACCAGTTAAAGTGTTACTTAAACACTGAGCAGAAATCCTGCTCATGTGGGAGCTTGGTAAATATCAGAACAACAGAGGACGTTCGTCAAACTCGTTTACTCAGAAAAACGATTTCTGAGCCCTAGACGGGAATCGAACCCGCAACCTTCTGATGACCGGTGAGAC
>JBAHVQ010177930.1:0-17024 GCA_036872915.1 Nanipora kamurai
GGAATCCGGTCCGCCGCTCTACCTGTTGAGCTATCGAGTCTACAGGGATTGGAGGCGAGTTATTATCCAACTTAAGTCCGGCGGACCGCAGTCCCGAAGGTTCGAGTTCAAATCCTGCTCGAGTCAACTTTTTCAGTTGACTTCAGCAGTGTAGGTTAATTGTGAATTTATCGTTTCAGTAGTTAATGGTAAAGCATACCAAACGACTTTGTGACAAAGTCAAAATTCTCTCGATAACATCGTGTGCAGAAAGAATACATCAGAGAGATTAAGCTTCATGACTAAGAGCTATGGCGAACGGCACAGTTTGTTTTGTGATTGAATTTTCGTGGTCGCGAGCTGGTCTGCACGGTTTCACTTTAGTTTGAAAAGAAAAGCTCTTTTTCTCCCAATACTCTTTCAAATAAAAAGCTCTCGTTTGCTATTTGGACCACAGATCGACCCACAGCTTAAGGTCGCGATGACGGGTGCAAGTTACTACATAGTATAAGCGCGAGTATGAGATTTTAGTTAGGTTAAGTATTGCTGAAAAAAATAATTTACAGATGTGTTCAAGGTTAGGTTTTCACTAACCTACATGTTTAAGACTTCACTGAGTCTGTTTTTTTCGTCATCTTGATGTGCTTGTAGAGTTTTCCTCGACCATTCTTTGCCTTTCGTTTTGCTTTTTAAGGTTACCATGGTTATTTTCCGTTTTAGTTACTCGTGGCATAACGTGGCAGAAAAACATTTGAATTTTGAGTTTGCAGTTTGATACTGTTAAAGTCTTGGGAAATTTTTGCTGATCAATCAGTGGAACGCCATGGAATCAGGAAAACTCTGAGCTCCAGGCGAGAAACGAACCCGCTTCTGAATGCTAAAAAACTCTAACAGTATCAAACTGCCAACTCAAAATTCAATCAACATCTAACTGAAGATTTACCGACATCTAACGGGAGGCAGTCGAGCAAGTCATTGCCAACTGGCTCGTCCCGGGTTTAAATACCGAAAGTAACTTTCTGAGTTCCAGTGGCTCAATCATTACAGCGTCTGGCTAACATTCAGAAGGTTGCGGGTTCGTGTCCTGTCTGGAGCTCAGAGTTTTTCTGAGTCCACGGCATTCCACAGCTTGATCAGCAAAAATTTCGTAAAACAGAAAAACATTCTTAGCGTATCTTACATAACTTAGTCTTACTTAAAGTTTGTAGCAGTCATCCCTTTGGTCACTTCCCCTGACGAAGGCTTGAGTTTGAGCCGAAATGTATTGCACGCAATATTGCCCCGTGTGCCTCGACCTATAATCTCCCCATCAGCGTTGCTCTTTCAGCAACATTTCAATTCTTTAATTATCTTATTGTTTAATAAAAAATTCTACCTAGATCGGGAAACTTAAAGGTTCTTTTCCCCTTAACTATAAACTCACCATGTACCCCAGACATCTTGGGCATATTCCACTTTGTCTTTCTGTTATTTTCCTGAGAATTTTTGTCGACAAGAACCAGGAGTTTTTGATACATGGAATGAAGTGACTCAACCTAAAATTTTGTCCACCAAATATAAATAACATGTCAGGGTTTATATTGCCGAACATGCAAATTTATAGCGCAATACCTCAAAAAGTGTCTGCGAATGAGTTTTCAACTTTATGTTGCAGGAAAATGACGGGTAAGTTTTTTCATTTTGAATGATAGTTCAGACATTAAACCGGTTCTACTGTAAAATATAAATAAGACATGATACTACAGTAAAACAGTTTCCCTTTGAGATAACAACTTTGAAGGTCAGGGTTCGTACACCTTCAAAATTTTGAGAATCCAGAACTTTCCAGGAATTATTACTGCCTTTACCCAGGAGTTTTCCAGCGGTATTTGTTGTACGTTTTATACGCAAATCAACTCGACGAAAGAACAAAGAATAACTTTTTTTGTGTAGTAATTATTGGCAATTTAAAAATCTTCAAGCCAAGTTCATCTTCTAGGGTTTTCAAGGAGTCAGTCTAAAATTTTCAGTCAGGACTTTTCCAGTTTCCAGGGTAAGAAAAAAAATTCGGGGTTTTCCAGGATTTCCAGGGGGCGTACCAACCCTGTATGGTACGACGGTAAATAGTTTCCAGTTGAGATAATAACTTGGAGGCTATTCTGCTTGGTTTTCTAATTGATAACTCATGAAAGCCAAAATGCAAGCTAAATGAGTAAAAACAGGGAGCAATCCAATATATTCTCTTTTTTCCCAAATGTAACCAGAATTACATAATTTTTTTTATTTGACCTAATCTTCTCACTAGCGTACCTGTTTCTGAATGTCAACGGCGGCACCGGGTCCTCGTTTCATGAAAGGATCTGAAATAAAAAGCAATTTCGATGAATCATTTCATATGGTTCCCATACAAAGATATCAAGTAGGACAATAACATTGTTAACATTCAAAAACAGAACTGTGAAAATAGATACCAGCGTAATTTTGATGTTCTGTTACTGTGCTGTTTGCAATAATGGACCGTATTCACGATACTAAGTTCCCGGTGCAATGTGGGTAGTTTCAGTCTCCAGAGGGGACAAATTTGAGTTACTCCGCCGTAATTAGAATTTCAAATTATACACGAAACTGGCCGTTTATCCCCTGGGAACCCTGAAAGCATCCGTGATGCATAGCGAACTCAGCAATGTGAATAAGTTCTATTGGTTAATGTCTGAATAAGGCGATTATATTACTTCAAAAAGTGTGACAACATTGGTTCCAGACAGCTTCTCCGTGCTTCAAGTGGGGACGTTGTCGCGAAAACGTGGAAATGCTTACTCTTACGTCTGCTGTGGAGCCACGACGGCGTGACGAATACCCAAGGGACCAGATATTATTCATTTTAACCCTTTCTTGCCCGAGGACTTTTCAGGAGTGAAATCGTCCGGCGTTAGCTAGAGTTAAATAGTAAACTCTCCGTAGGTCACTGAGGACCTGTACGGACAGGAAAGAGTTAAGGAAGAGAAATCTTATTGTAAGGCCGCTTCGGCCTTAGCGTTGACGTCGTGTTTTCGAAAACTTCCTGCTTTACTCAAGCTTAAGTTGGGTTTACACACAACGATTAATAGGACCAACGTCTGGCTTAGATCCATGTTAAGTTGAGAAGCGGTCAGGAGAACAGTTTTCAGTATCAACTTTACTTACTTTTTAGTAACTATCATGCACCTAAACGATAAATCGCTATGTGTAAACGTACCCTAAAGAGTGAAGTCTGTTAGGCCCAGAAAATGGCAAAATCGTTACCTGCCGGATAATAGCTTCAAACTTCACATAAGACTTCCTTAGGGCAATAGAAATAACTTCTGATTATTTTACAAGGGGTGGCTGCAAACATCTTATCCCGGGGGGTGAAGTATATATTAACTTCGTTTTCTGGATCATAACGTTATCCTATGTACATATTATTAATGGGTAAAACGGGCCAAGAATAGAAGGCTCGATTATTATAACATGAATGACTGTTAAGATGTTTTATTAACATGGATCCAATTTTCGCTGTATGTTGACGAATATATCAAATCCAAGCCATTAAGTTTCATGATTCACTAATACCCCACCCTGCAAGTGTCACCCCCTGACCTCAGATTTTTGGGCACCCGTTCTAAAATGCTTCATCAGACCAAAATGTAAGTCTGTGACAAATTTCATGCTTTTATCCGACTTGGTCTTGCGATATTTCTTCTACTGACACATGTGGTAGCATAGAGTAACTTACGATTCACGATTATTCTAAAACATTTGAACAAACTCAGCTGATATAGTCCAGTAATTTCGTGAGTTATCCAGTCTATCGCTTGCTTGAGGACAAGAAAAAATCGACCGCATAAAAACCCCTTAACGACAGACGATGTTATTGGTCAACGAGAGACTTGCCGTCAGTAAAGTGTTAACACGATGAATGTATTTTGTCTAAATTGATCATCTATGCTAAAGTAGCCAACGGCCATGAATTCTAGTTCAGCACAAACCTTGGGACAGTTTAGCGGAAGTTGCGAAACCATGACCGACGAATCCCGACGCATCAGAGGAAAAATCCAAGGGAGGATCTTCGAACGATGAAGATGACGAAGACAAATCAGGCAAAACAGGGGTCCCGGTGGACGAGATGGATCCTCTTTCCATTGACGTACTGTCGTCAATACCAAAGTCTGATGCAGTGAATTCCATACCAAAGTTATCTTGACCTTTCTCGTTCTCATGATTATCAGGATTCAATAGGACCGCATGCCTTGGTGTTTCCATTTTAACATAAGATGCCTTAATCACTTTTTTTTCGTGTGGACTACGAGTTTCCGTAGACGGGGCACTGCAGAAGAAATCATTGCCAAAGTGGTGAGCAAGGATTCAGAATGTCTGTCAGTACAACAGCATACTGCCAGAACATTATTTTGGTCAAATACCCCACAGAAAAGTACGGATGAAATCAAGACATTCATATTTTTACCTTCCGGCATGAATAAAATTTTTAACTTTATTCGACAATTTTCCAGCTAATATTCAAAATAGTCATCGCATATAAGAGCAAAGGTGGTCATTCCAGTCCTCAGATCCGTACGAAAACAAAATTCAACCCTATATATTTAGGAAAATGCTTTGTTGCTTGCCTGCTTGCATAGCCAGGCATTTGCTATCACAGCAATCTTCTCGTTGGGGTGGGTCGATGGGTTTACTGGACATACTCTCTCTCTGGGTTATCCTCTGTTACCTATGACGTAGTCACCGGTAAATCACCAAGACGTCAATGTGGTATTTTTCTGATGACCGAACAAGGAGTGAATGACCCATGTAGCCTCCACTTTTAGTGCTAGGATTATGATAAGGGTAGGGATTGGGTTTTGGATTAGGATTAGGGTTCTGGTTCAGATGAGTGTTGCCATTAAGGCCTCAGCTAGGGCTGGAGTAAGTTGCAGTTTCCCAGAGGAAGTCATCCATCCCTCGATAGATTCTTTGCATAAACTGGTGACAGGGTACGAAATCTGCCTTGTTGCCGGGCAAACAACCCAAGTGAACAATCAACACAAGGAATGTTTTTGTCTTTGATGTTGTTTACATTCCATTGCCATCCAGCAAGGAAGATTTTGAGCCACGTGACCTGTTCGTGCAGAGCCCATTGGTCATTCCCCGCCACGGCTTGTATACCCGGGATAAGTCTTCCCATGGAGGTTACTTAAATATTTATATAGTAATAATATGATAAATATTTTAACATAATATTAACATACCTGTCGTTGCGTCTGCCATGTTGCATTTTATTACCAGGCATTCTGGCTTTCGTCGAAGGGTGTGATGGCTGAAGATAAGTGAAAAAAAATTACCCAAGTTTTTCAAAACGGACATATGCAGGAAATGTTAGAACAGATCAGGTAACTACTTGCATGAAAAATTTCTATTAATTGTAATATTTTTGCTTCATCCTGACACTGGACCAAATCCTTTCCCATTCCTCTAAATTATGTCATAGTTTGCATTAAAATATTCAGTCTATCTAACATAGCATTCAGATCGAAAGCCAAAAATTGTAAGGGTTGAGTTAAGATTGGAGCATTAAGTATACGAGTGCTGACCCAGGTGACAGACCTTCAAGTTAATTTGGAAGTTAGCGTTCCAAAATTCGTGGGAGTTCTACTGAATTCTCAGACTTACCATGTAACCAATACTGTCAAGTGTTCCTACTTCTGTTGAAGTACGGTATTCGTTCAATTCGTGGGGAAATGTTGTTGCACTGCGAGGATGTCGGGATCTACCATAGAAGATATCGGAGAACGACTGCCGGTGCATCTGGTTCCCCGTTTTATCCCTGTAATGCTTCGCTCAGAATAAAAACCACACGAATTAGTTGCGAGCCAGTTTGTATTAGCGATTTTTTGTGGCGTTTATTTTACCGGAAATTTTAACGTTATCGGAAATGCCTGCTTTACTCCTTACAGAATCCAACGGTTTTTGAAAGGAAAGTACCCATACTCAAAAAAATAAACATGGAAACAAACTCCGAAAAGAAGCATCTTGTGAACTTAAGACTCGAGGAAAACAAGATGAAATTGAAAACGGTAATAGTTCGACTTTATTTCAAAGCCATTGTGAAACGTGTCAACCCTTTCATTCATGAATTTTCTTTCCTTTTGTTCTTTCGTATTTTTTTTTATTTGTTTCAGTGTTGGAAAGTATCGTTGTGCTACAGCTGTTTGTAGGAAAGGGACAAACGGGCCTCCCACTTCACTCAGTAAAATCTAAGGATATCTGTGCAGTAAATATTTGAGCTCCGTTTCTTGAGTAACATATTTATGGTAGTAATATGTCTATGCGAGTAACATGTTTATGTTAGTCTCATTGAACAGTTAGACACTGAGTTCGTCTAAGGAGCTTTAACGCCTACTCTTCGACGGCAAAAGCGGGCACTTTCCTTTCTATTATCAATATTTAACTCTTCTTGGGATCGGGAAAGCAAACTATATCTTGCAAAAGAAACTTAACATGGTTAACATCTACCGCCACTGTAAAATGAACGACTTATAATCTGTGTATTGCTAAGCTATAAGTCCCCAGTACAGGAGTTCTGAACACCAACACTGGATGTGAAACGACATCACGATTTATTTTCGAATGAAAATAAATCGTCCATAATTAAAGTTTTTTGCAAACACTCGTAGCTACAGTACACCTTGTTGCATTTGATATACTCGGCATTCAAAATTTTGTGTCAGGGAGAATTTTATTTCATTTCGAAACCTGAAAAATCGCGTCGCGATGCCATTTCGCATTTGGTGTTTGTGGGGCTTAAGTAATTTCCTGTGTCCTGTTCCACATGTGTGGCTGATTAACCTTGTCCTAAGTCTTCTAGTTGTCGTGGTAACCATTTCAGATTTTTCAACTTTTCGTTCCATGTTTTCTCCGCAACTTATAATTCTTGTATGAGAAATAAAATTTACCATGCGTACATCCGATGGTTCAACTATATCATCGTCAGTTTCTGAGTTCGTATCGCTTGTGGCCAAGAGGCCTGGTAAGGCATCAATAATAGGAGTGGTTCTACCGTCATTTAAGCCATCGTCTTCAGAGTGGTATCCTGAACTAATCCGACCGTTTCTACCATAATCTAGACAACGATTGAAAAACTCAAATTGAACAAAAAAAATATTGATTACTTATTAACCGAGTGTGAGGTCTGTACGGGAAAGTATTTGTCCAAGCACTTCGTACAGACCGAGCGACGAAGGAGAGAGGTCTGTGCGTAAATTCCGAGGACAAATACTTTCCCGTACAGACCAAACAAATGAGGTTAATAAGGAATTTATTTTATGGCCTGAAAATGTATAAATCGTTAAAATGGTTTAAATTTGGTGCCTCAAACTGTTAGCCGGTCCATACGAAAAACTTACTGCACAGCTAGGCAGCTGATGGGACTCGTCTAAATTTTTCTATTTTCTAAAAAAAATTTTTCTATTTTTCTAAAATTTAACTATTTTTCAAGTTGGAGTGATTTTAGCTCAGTAAATTGATGAAAAAGGTTATGTAAATTAGGACGATGCTGTATGCGATTTACAGTTATTGATTAAACATTCATTTCTTTTGAATTTTCCTCATGAATTATCAATGATTTTGATAAGTTAACTTGCAAGGCCTTCTGCTCTTGTCTCTTATCTAATCGTGGGTTTCAATGGATATTTGACCATACTTAGTTAAACTCTCGACAATCAGTTGTTAAATACCTACCAAGCCGGCGATTTTTGTCCATGTGTTTTTCTTTGGGATATCTCAGATACTGTGAAAGAAATAAAGATTATGCATAAAAATGATACCTACAGCAATATATAATCCTTCCCCAAACTTACACACCAAACAGATTAGCCATGGTTAAAGGTCAATAGAATTTAGCATAAATACAAACAACCTCGACGTAAGGCTTGTCCAATTTGAATTTTTGATTTTATGTGCTGAGTGTGGGTAACTTTCAAACATTAAAGGAGTTTGTTTTCAACGTGCCATCACTACCATCTTACATTCAAAATAATTCTCAAAAGTCTCAGGGGTTAAGATTAAATAGAAGAAGCAGCATTTAGAAGGTAGTCCTCAAAAACAAGCTTTCAGGATACTTTGGATTCCTTTCTAGGTTTTGTCCCATTATTTCACAGGTTCTACCTTATTGGTACTAATTTTCGCGTCGCTTTAATTTCGCGATTTTCGCGATTTAAGAAAAATCACGAACTTAAAGCGACGCGAAAAAAAATCCCGCGAACTTTAATGTCGCGAAATTTGATACCCAAGAACTTTATGCCAATGGTACACACAGCTCTAGTATAATTCACGACGACAATGTAAATATGTATTATACAATTGCAAAGAACGTTAAGCATAAGGATAATGTCTTTGACTATGCCTATGGTACACGATGCGGTTTCTATAGTTTGGTTTTGTTATGAATTGATGATTTTCAGCAATAAGAAGTGTAAAATAATAATAAAATTCTCGAAATAGAATGTTTTGGTTTTTTTTTCATTTTCGCGAAAATTAATTCCCTAACAAAATAATTTTGCACCCAAATCGCGAAAATAAAGACCCGCGAAATATGCGGACCTTTTTTTCGCGAAATTAAGTGCTCGCGAAAATTAGTACCAATAAGGTATTCTTTCCAGACATTGAGTTTGCTTTCTTTTCACTTTGTTACACTTGCTTCAGGTTAACTTTATTTTATTTTTCCCACAGTCGATCTTATTACCACTGCAATCACTAGATGAATATGGAGAACATGTAGTTGGGCAGCCAGGTTAGTAGGGGCATGCCCCTTTGTCAGAGACCAATGGCTTCCCTGTCCTGAACATTCCAGAGCCACCACCGTTGAACAGCTGATGTACCACTGGTTAATACCTCAAAATGTGTTTCCAGTTGTTGAAACAAGTTAAGAACACCATCTAACTGTCCTTCTATGACATCTAAAAATACAGAAGTTAAATTTTAACTATTCTGGTAGATGTTGTGTGACATGTGGTAGCTTGGCATGTATAGATTGAAATTGTGCATACTCCTCAAGCTTGTAAACTCAAAAAATTTAACTGAGTCCCTGACAAGAATCCAACACATAACCTTCTGATTGCTGATGAGATGCTCTAACCATTGAGCTACATGGACTCATATGGTATAGCAAAGGTTACTATTTTTGCTGGTTCATAGTTGACATGTGTACTGCTAACTGCAGTCTCAATAAGTCATGTAATCCACATTAGTTAACTTTACTGGTAGATGTTGGGTGACAAGTGGTAGCTTGGTGTATATAGATCAAAAATGTGCATGTTCCTCAAGCTTGTAAACTCAGATAATTTATCTGAGTCCCACTATGAACCAGTAAAAATAGTAACCTTCACTCTACCATCTAAGTCTACATTGCTCAATGGTTAGAGCATCTCACCAGCAATCAGAAGGTTACAGGTTCAATCAGGGACTCAGATAAATTTTCTGAGTTTACAAGCTTACGGAGCATGCACAATTTCAAAGTGTTGTAAAAGGATTGATAATGTGGAACACTCTACCATCTGATTTCAGAACGCAAAATTCTCTTTGGAACTTTTTTACTAAATCATGATTCTTAAAAGTTTTCTGCTTGTCTATTAAAAATTATTTTGAAAAATGCTTAAAAATTTTGCAATCATTAATATTTCCTGGGTAAAGATTTGTTTTAATGTTAAGATTTTGTGCAGTGCCACAGCTAGCAAGGGGGCAAGGGCATAACTGCCCTGTCAAAAAAAATTCGTTAATAATTTTGTAATACACTTTGGGAGTTTTATTGTTTTTGTCCCCTCTGAAAAGTTGCCAGCTTGAATCAGTCTGGGTCTTGTTATACACTTTTATTGTCTAAAACTAGTCATGCAAACTGCTGAGTCATATGAACTGTTTTCTTTCCAACATGTAACACCTACCTTCAGCTGAAATACCAGTGAGCCTGACTCCTTCAGACTTGAGAAACTGAAAACATAAATGAATGTTCTCCAGTTTTTGCGACCATGACAATGGCTGATGAGACACTCCTGGAATGCACTTATGAGCTTAATAAAAAAACATAAATAAATTTATTGTCATGGCATGCTCACTAGAAGGAGTATATCAATTCGTCATTACTATATTCCAGCATGTTCATAAAGAAATGAACTAACACTCTGTGACATGTTTGTGGAAGTTGATCATCCAGGTAAGTGCAGTCTTGAGGAAGAGAAGTGACTGACATTTCAATGGCCTTAGCAGCAGGCATCTTCAGAGTCAAGAGAAGAGTAATTGTCAGGTTCACCTACATTTGTATCCAGTTTGTGCTTATCTGGGTCTCTTGACTCTGAAGATGACCACCACCAAGGCCATCAAAACATCAGTCACTTCCACCAAAAGTCTTTCTCAAGAGTACACTAATCTGGACAATCAACTTCCACTAACATGTCAGTATGATTCTCCCAGGTTCAAACCATTTACTTTAGTACTCTGTGATGCTCAAAAAAACATGTTCCAAAAAATTTGCCCTTAATATTACATTAAGCTGGCTTAATGTTATTGATTTTTCAAGTTTACTGATCTGTCAATCAACAAGGCTTTAACAAGATCAATGGATTAGCATTAGATTGAACAACAGATATAATGCAGAGTAAGGTAATAAATTTTGGCTAGTTTTAACAACATTCCATATGTGCCTTATTTTTAGTCATTATTACAGGGTGTAAATTCAGATCAAAAGGAGGAAAAATTGTTAGGAAATTTTGTGTATGCTTTGTTTGGAATTTGTCTGCCATGTTTCAGTATAAACATTTTGATTTCTATTCTAGCTTCAAACAAACAATTGTTTTTAGGTAAATAGCACACAGGGTACTGTGGCAGCAAGCAAGTTGTTTTTTTCTTCACGTAAATACATCTTTCTGTGAACTTTTACAGTGTACTCCCATGACATCTTGAACCCTTGTCTGACAAACTTTTCTGGCATAGCCAGAGTAAAATAATGGGTCATAATTCCTTCAGGTTAAGATTGAATTGATGTACACCTGTATTTCAGAACTAAGATTTAGGAACTAAGAACTTAGATTTAGGAGCAGATGTCCTGAGAAATACATGTATTTAGTTTTTCATAGAAATGCTACTCTAAGATTTCCCTCTGGTACTCTATGGTGATAATTACATGAATAACATCTTTGACCAAAAAGAGAAAGGAAAGATCCCTCTATCCCCCAAAATTGATGCCTATGATAATTCACAGAGCTTATAATAAACTTGGGTTTCACCTGAATCTTGGTGAGTTTCACCTGAATCTTCACCTGAATCTGATAATAAAGTTGGGTTTCACCTGGCAGCAATGAGTTAATGAGTTAAATCCCCCAGCTGTGAAGAAATCTAATAGCTAATTTTCTTCAAATTGTAGTATTATTTACAATTAAATTAGCAATGAAGATGTGAAAACCCAGCACCTTCCTTTGCCTAAACCAACGGTAAAAGTTTTTATCACATTACAGCTGTGGGTTATTTTTAGGGGTGATAAACTCATCCAAATTTTTTTGGAAAACAATCTGCCATAAAAAGGCCGGTAAAAGCCAGAGTTTAACCAGGCAGGAATTTCAATTTTAACAGGAATATTAAAGCCCAGCATAGAATGCGAAAAAATAGCATAATATCAAAAGTTTAAACTTTTAGATTCCATTAAACTGGTACAATAACTAGTTTGTTGTGTAAATGAGTTATAAAAATTCAAGAAATTTTCAAATCAACACGTTATCACTACACAGTAAAGTAGTGTTGTGAAGCCCTCTGGGATCTGATGTAAATTAATTAACTCCATTCATCGCTACTTGAATAGCGAAATCCTCTTATCCTGTTTGCAAACGAACCTTCGAGGGCTTTGAAAAATGCTTAACGCATAATTCCCTCATAAAAGGAACGTCCAAACAAGCGATTAATTAGCCTGTGTATTAATCGGAGCGGACGCAATATCTAAGTAATGAAATATGCTAAAACATATCAACTCACTTAATGACTCGATAAGATTTATTAACGTTGTTCCATCGGCAACTGCCGTCCGTAAATCAGATGAAATTTCCCTGTGAAGTCCTCTGAGCAAATAATGGTTTCCCCAGATTCTATAGTCCTTGAAAAAAAATTAAGAAAGTTACCCAACTACGCCCGATCGGCGATGAGAACACAGTAATAGTGCAGCATCAACCTTTCCCCGTTGACTAGCCAGTTCGGGACGAGGTCCCAGATCAAAATCGAAGTCTTTCCCGATTATCCTGACTCCTGGACAATTTCCTAGCCTTACCTCTAGTCTTTTTGCACTTCCTTCATCAATATTGGGAAGACTCTTTCCGCTTTCTTTCTTCGCTTTGGACGAGCCCAGGAAAGACGTTGTTCTTCGTTTCTTGTTGAAACGATGCGCTTTTGTCCTCAAAGATGTCCAGGAATTTTTTTTGGTAAGCGAGTGGTGAGTGATGGAATTTTTACCTCTGGACAACCGTGCGACATCGACAGCCTAAAACACACGAACATTGATAAGACCCATATATCTTTACCTCTTGCTGTGACTATGAAGTCGACAACCGTCAAGGCACAACAAAATCTATACCTCGTTGCTTGTGCCAACCCGCGCACGAGACGAACCGAAATGGCTGTTGTCATTCATCTCCTTTCAAACATTGCTACCTCAATTGAATTGCGTCCTACAATGGAGAGTTTCAACAAACAAAATGTTCGCGGTTTCTTTAACGACAAACATGTGTGATATACATACAAAGACAAACGTCAAATTTTTCATTTACATACGGCATTAATCAAGTGTTTACCGTCGACCTTTAATCATCCGATCCCAGACTGTGATGACGCATATCATCACTCTCCCCCCTGATATAGTTAAAGTGGTAAAAAAAGAGACGCGCAATGTCTACCTAACTGGTCTGGCTGTCCGTTCTAGTACAGATAAGACATTTGTGCACAAACACTAGCTCGTCCCAAACGAAACGTCCACGAACTTGCGTTCCCCCTGTCCAATGTACTTTAATCTCAAATTCTCAAAGGAAGTTGAAAATGTTTAGTATAGAGGAAGATCAGGGTGTAACAAGGGAACACAAATAATTGAGATTCAAGAGATCTAAGACAATTGATTTGGAGACAATGGTTGTCTAAGGTGGTGGATGGAGAGAAAATATGTGGTCTCCTGTAAAAAAGTGCCAAATTAGCCAGATCATATTTTCAGGAATTTTTTACAAAGACATTTTTTCATGTGGATTTAACCCTTTCACTGCCACTGACGACCACAGCCGACTATTTATTTTTTGACTCTGGCTAACGCCTGACGGTTTTTCTTCGTCATGGGGAACCGTCTCGGAATCATGCCAAGATACTGAAATTATTAACTCAGTATGGCGCCAAAAATCAAATCCATCTTCGGTACAGATAAAATCGTTAACTAACTCACAAGTAGATTCAAATGTCGATTTATATATGCAGCGTGTCATGATTTTCAAGTTCAAACGGACAAAGATTGCAACGAACAAGATTATTGAAGTATTTAAAAGACCGTTGCAAACTGACAAATGTAAATATGATTCGACATGCTAATTAAGGATTTACTCACTGTTAAGTAGTTGTACATTACGATAGCAAGATAGTATAGGTGTAGACAAATAATTGTATTATGTTACATATATTACTTACAAAATCTTCAAACGTTCACGATACATCTATTTTTCACAAGAAAACCTACACCGGCTTCCTTATGAACTTTTTCAGCTTCACCTCCTGTTTTAAAAAATAAGGACACTAATTGATAGGACCCGCAAAATAAACAACACTGACTATGGTTTTCAGAATGACCTAAAAAAATCTTATCTTTACACTTAAAAGTAATTGTTTTCCTTTTCCTATCATCAACAACGCTATCAAAACATACAATAATGATGATAATTGTACAAAACATCCATTATTATAAACTTCTGTATACATGTATTGGTTTTAATTCGATACTTACACAACGCAGATTAAAGCGCCTCATTAAACGTTTATGCATTGACTTTCATAATCAAGAACAAAATCAAGAACTTTTTCTGCTTTAAAGATCCTATTCCTTATGAACTTGAATCATTTGTGGTTTATCAATTTACTTGTGCGGGATGTAATTCTCGTTATATTGGCGAAACAACTCGTCATCTCACCACAACGATTAAAGAACACATTTCTGCTGACAAGAACTCACACATATTTAAGCACTTCCAAAAATCGCCCAACTGTAAGAATCTATACTCTCCTTCTTGCTTTAAGATTTTAGATTCCACTAAATCGCCTTTTCAACTAAAACTTAAAGAAGCTTTTCACATTCATAAAATAAACCCACAACTCAACATTCAAATCCAACATGTTAACACTATTTTCAACCTAAAACTTCATTCTCACCACTTTGTATCTTGCAATTATCTGTCTACACCTATATTATCTCATCATCGTAATGTACAACTACTTAACAGAGAGTAAATCTTTAATTAGAATATCGTATCATATTTACATTTATCAGTTTGTAACGACCTTTCAAATATTTCAATAATCTTGTCCGTTCGAATTTGAAAATCATAACCTCACGTATATATAGACATTTGAATGTACTTGTGAATTACTTAACGATCTTATCTGTACTGAAGATGGCATAAGCTTTGCCGAAATATGTCTACAATTAAAAAATGTGTCGTTTATTTAAATTTTTTATATATTATTTAACAAACCGGAAGACCGCATTGGCAAAACGTTGCCCGACATCTTGATTGGGCGAACTGGGGTCGAAGGCTGAAGGTCGGGTATCGTTCAGTCAAGATTGGGGGAAAGGTTTTCCCAGTACGGACGGACTTCGTCTGGAATTAACTCATTTACTTTCTTTCCTGATAAAAAGACACATTTCGCTTAAATTTAACTTATTTACGGGTATATTTAGTTTATGTAGAAATAAGGATGAAGCGCGATCAGGTAAGGAATAACTGGACAAAAAATCGGCGTTCTCTGATCGAAAATATTTTAATTTGAGGTTTTGACCTTCAGTCTTTGGCCGGGGAGAAGATGAATGGAAAAGAAAGTCGGGTTAGGTATATATAATACATAATCATTATATATATTATATATATGTGTATAGCTTTTGTATATACAAGCACACTTTCTTTTCGATTGTTCAATTGGTCAGTTTCTTTAAAAGGACGATTAGGTTAATCCAGGATTAGTGAAAACTTTGTGGATGAAATACTCCTAATCTTGGAAAGAATTTTTAAAATTTCTGGTTCAGATATCATACAAATACATAAAAATTGTTCTCCTAGAAAGTTTGAACTTAAATCACGAAGCAGAACCTGGTAAACAAAAGAGCCGATTAAATTTTAACCCAGGGTTAGCCGTCATCGTCCTATCAACAACCGGGCCCAGGTGGACGAAGGCTCGAAATAAAATTCTTGATCAGATAACGCCGTTTCCTTTTCTGATTATATTTAGTTTGTAAGTCTCGTACTGTTCAGTTACGGATCACTTGTTAGCCAGTCATAGGACGTGTCTCGCTAAGATTCCGGATAGGGACAAAATAGGGAACTAAATTAGAATTATCTTACAGAGAAATATCACCAGCGCTATCAACGAGCATCGGGCAGCACACCAAGAGTATCCCTGTGTGGTGCGTAGAGATTTACAAAAAATACCTTCGGGCACCAACAATCTATTTTTTCAAACCGTGAGTTAGAATAAGGTCACACGACGACGAAAAATGACAAAGCCCCGGTTTACTATGATATCCAAAAATAAAATCTACGCAAGCATAATTTTACACACTTCCAAAGTCAGAGATTTTCACAAAAGTCAGTCACACTTTCAGGGATTTTATCTCCCAGTATCCTGATCGTTATAGTGTAACCAAAAAGTTCTATGACTTCCTACGAATTATAGAGAAATGTGCGAATCAGAATCTGCAGATATAACACGTTCCTTAAATCTGTATTAAAATTTATTGTTTTGGACAATTGAGTCTAGTATCTTTAGCTCTGTATTCCAACATGTTTTGGCTTTGAGTGTTGTTTTGATCTTCACTGAATAAAACCTTTTCGAATTTTCCTACGATGACTCTCAGCCAAAGCAAGTTCACACCAGAGCTTTGTTCTCGCATTTTTTATCCGCAAGTTTTTACAAAAAGCCAGCTTTTGTCGCCCGAATATCCAACTCTTCGTTCAAAGTACGAAACAATATACAGTGTAAGCAACCTCGAAGTGTTTCTCTTATAAGTTTCCAATGACAAGGGCATCCACAATGGTGTCTTTCGGCAGCATTTTTTGCTCGTCTGTTTTTGGCGGCAAAACGAGCAAGGCGTTAGCAGTACGCATGCTCAGTAGTCGACTACTGCATTGACTTCCCGTACTGATGGCCATAGGTACGGGTTCGTCCGGCTGCCATACCAGCGACACTCGGTGGTACTCGGGACGAGGATCCAAATAAACGTCACTGGCAATCTAACCAAAGAAACCATTTGATCAGAAGTATTACAGCAGCAACACTTTTGTGGGAATATGTTTATATTATACCTAATAATTTATCAAACAGGTGGTGGTGAATACCATGCTACCTTGTAAACACCCAAGTTTTCGTTTCGTTGCCTCACTACTCCAGTAGGGCATAAAAAATAAAGAACTCTTTAAAACTGATCCCTTTTCGAAGGCAGGGGTTAAGCGCATCCAGTGCGAGTTGATACGTCGACGAAACAGGAAGAAATCTATCTGCTTGTCAGAAATTACGCAAGACCTTTTATTTTTAAACCCTTAATAATTGTGGTTTTAGAACACATAATGTAATCAGTAGTTGACAGTTATTTTACAAATTAGAGATATAGTCGCGTTGTCGTGAACAATGATTATATTTTAGTTATACTTCAATCTTTCTGACATGGCCCAGTGAAAATCAGCTTTTATTGTTTTATATAGTTTCATCCTATTTGCTGAACTGGCTACCGTGTATAAATATGAGTAAATAAATAAATAAATAAATAAATAAATAAATAAATAAAT
>JBAHVQ010177940.1:0-17022 GCA_036872915.1 Nanipora kamurai
GGTCTGATGAGTCGCCATTTCACCTTCGCTGCCAAAATGGTCAATTTGTATGGCGTGCCCCAAATGAAAAGTTTGCAGGGGAGTGTCAAGCACGAACAAAAAATCATGGTTTGGGGTTGCTTTTCCTGGTATGGAGTCGGATCGCTTCATCGAATTAAGGAAATAATGAGGAAGGAACAGTATAGGCAAATCCTAATCCATCACATGAGTCCTTCTGCCACACGCCTTAATGGCCATGATTTTATATTCCGGCACAATAACGATCCCAAACACATATCAGGTCTAGTTAAACGTTATCTACAAAACCAAGAAAATGACATCCTTTCTTGGCCTCCTCAAAGCCCGGATTTGAATCCGATAGAAAATCGTTGGTCTGAGCTTAATCGCCAACTTCAGCAATGCGAATGCAACAGTGAAGACGAGTTGTTTGCGTGTCTGAGAGAAAAATGGAACAATCTCAGTCCAGAGTATCTTCAAAAACTTGTTGCAAGTATGCCAAACAGGTGCGCTCAAGTCTTAAAACAGTGAGGATATCCAATCGATTATTAGGCATTGTGTGCACTAAGAGTTATCTCTACTGTGCCATGTCATGTAAACCTTTCACATACATGGTGCTGACCATGAATACGATGTAAAAGCTTCGAAATAAACATAACTTGTGTGTCTTTTTTGATTTGTGTAATGGTATATAGAAACAAGCATAACGGTCGTGGGATCTTGCGTTCTTATTTTTCTCCTAATGCATCCAGATTAGACACATCAAGCCGTCATAATTGGTAGTCTCACTCAGGTTCGACATCACAGTAATCACTGAAACATTTCTTCTGATTATATTTTCTCAAAAACTTTATTTATGCTTTATAACTGTTTTTTTTATAGGTGGGCTCTTTTTTTTTTGCTACCCCCTGTACTTTGGCCCATCTCTGTTGCGATTTCATGCACTGCAATGTACCTGAAGTTCTTTCCAGTGCCGAACACTATCCACAGTTCTGCAACAGATACAATGTGGAAAAGTGAGATAGCCAACACAACATCCGTATCGTTCGTTCATATCATGACCTTCTGAAGTCCTCTTAAAGTAACATCTATAACATGAAGACCCATTCGCCTTACTTTTGCATCTACTTGAAATGTGGAAGCTGTATGAAGAGCAACGGTTTCATTCTGGTTTTGACAAAGAACATGTCCTTCGTGTTTTCAGTGGACTGTAGGAGGATGATTCTTTGTCATGACTACCTTTTTTGAACACGCTGGAGCTCCGTTTAATTGAATTTGTATCTACAAGACTTGTGCCACGACACCTGATTAGTCTGAAGTGTGTTTGCTATGCCAGAGCCATTGTTAAGCTTATTAGGATTTAGATTTAGAGGAACTTTCCCCAGCTCTTTAAATGATATTATACTTTCTTCAAGTGATTTGTATCCCACACCTACATCAGGTCTTTTTGATCTAGCAGGGCACTGTAGCGATTCTTCTGATAATTGTTGACAAAGAACACAGAGGTTCCAGTTGATATCTTCAATCAACTTTTCCTTGATGCACAAAGAAAGGCATTTTATCTAAGTTAAAAATCTTAAAATATAATTAATTCATGCACAAAGACAAACGTTGAATTCAACATGTCTTTATAACTATGTACTTGGAATTGAATAATTATGAAATTACTGATAATATTAGTACAATGGTTAGTCCTGTTTTGGAAGAGTGAATTATGTATACTAACTCAGGCAATTATCAAGGTGAAACTTGATGTTCAGTCAAACTGCAAGGTACTAGTCTGCAATGCAAAATATTCATAACTGTTACCATTAACCTTTGACTCTGCTACTGAAATGTACTTGAGATGCATCTTATGTAAATAGTGGTAAGAAAGAGGTTTACTTTCTGTTTTAAGGGTTGGTTTTCTTCCGACCTTTGAGTTACACGAGCATGACCTAACGATTAACGTCAAACAGAATTTAGTTAATAAAACTGCAATCTCTAAAAGTGCAATCTCAACTTTTCCACTCATGTCAACTTCAATGTTATGATAAATCTACATAAGTATTCTTACATGCAAATAATTTGTTAATTAACACATAAAAGTACATTACCTACAGAGAAAGAAGATGTTGCACTTCAACAAACAATGGCTGCCATCTTGAAAACCATGAGGAGACTGGGCTGGAGTTTCTTACCAAGTACCTTCAGAATGTTATTTTTTTTGTAACATTTATAAATTTTATTATAAAGAATATTTCAATTCATATAAGCATGTCACTTTATTTAATTGTCATATCTAAATTAGCTTTTAAATACAAATTTTCTATAAAAATTATCCTAAAAATGTTAGTCACATGATTGGTCACGTGATGTGTGAACAACAACCCAAAATGTCTTTTTTGTAAGCTGAACATCAATTGGCATTTGATTTTGTTTGAAAAAGTATTTCATTATTTAAGGAATTTAGAAATAACTATTCAGCCTCGTCAAAATCGCTAGGCAGATTTTGCACATGCGCATTTCATGCATTAAAGTTTCATGCATCTATCACAAAGTGAACAATTCATTGATTTATTGTTCCTTAACAGCAGCACTATATCAGAATCAGCACGTTCTTCGAGAATACATCGATATAAAGATTACTTAGTGCTGAGTAGGTTGTGCTTACTTCATAGGACGACCTTTGAGAATTCGGGGCTTTGTAGTCGGCTCATATATTCCTGCTTCTACCCATGCATCATCAAATCCACTCTCTTCGATGGATGTACCAAGGGCATGTAGAGAGGTCATTTCTGTGTTCATTTCCCCGAGGCGAAAAATCATGTTATCTAATTCTGGTTCTTTATGAAGCTGTAGCTTCACTGCCATCTCATAAAGCTGAAGATCAAAGGTTATTACCATCTTTCGATTTGCTCCCATTACAACTGCAGGGATCTTCTGTGCCTGCTTTAAAACTGTAAGCATAGTACTCCATTCATGGGCCAGAGCAGCAAGAAGTGGCATTAAGGCAACAGTGGTAAGTGGAAGTGCAGCTGATTTCAACTTTGAGTTTTATGGTGCCCATGTTGGAATTCGCGGTTGTTCACATTCAGATCTAATGATGGAGTGACTCACTGTCCACGCTAAATCATCTTTTTCGGTGATCTCATTGATTCTACTTGACGGTATCGTGTTAAGGTCATAGCCTGGACACTTTGATTGCGCATTTTTGGCACATAACACTGATGAAACGCCGCTTGTGGAATGGAAGCAGCTGGCAACGATTTTGAATCTTTCTTAACAATATCTAGTGCAACTCCAGGAATGTTTCTCCCTTTTCACTAAAACACTACCATGGCTATTGCATGCAGATTATTCTTCCCATCAGGGATATCTTCCAAAAAGTTGGAATTATCAACGCTAAAGAAAACAAAGTTTCCCTTCGACAGTTCTGGTGATATGTAGACGTTATGCTCACTTGAATTGCTCAGAACAGCCAATGCTAGTTGTGTTTCCATGCCTAGGATCCGGGTATAGTAAATGGACATACCCAGTCGATGCAACACATTAATTGCAGACCTACTTCTCATTTGTTGGTGCGATAATAGACCAATTCCTACTTGCAATCTGTATTCACGCTGGCAACGAAACAACTTTTCATCTTCAACATTTTTAGGCACATATTTGACTTGTCGCTTGGTATTGGCATGATACATAATCTGTTGCGCCAGAAGAATTGCCTTTCGGTTAACTTCTTCCGTACGCTTTTCTGTCTTCATTTCTGAAACAGCGCCTGAAAGAACCCACTTGAGTAACATATAGAGTTTGGTTGGAACAACATCACCTGCATCTGCATCGAGAGTCCCATCGAATTGCCAAATACTTGCCTTGTTAATTTCCTTGAGCAATACTTTTGCACAATCATATATAACTTTGAGTTCACTAGCATCTGATGGCTTTTTAGAGCTGCTTCTATTGCAGCAACTTTGGCAGCATTAAGACAAAACCGGTCCAATTTGTTTCACTGTTGTGCATGTATAAATTCGATGCCCTCAATGTTTTCAATCAAGAATTGCCTCAGTTTTTCTACAGGGAGACCAGCTGCACAAATGGTCTTGTAACACATTTATGTACTCTTGGTGTGCCTCATCAAGACATTTTCCCCCAGGAAAGCAATCATTTGATGAGGTTCAAATACTCAACATATGCAGTTTGTTTTCTTGAGCAGCATTTTCCTTGGGTATGTTCTTGCTTTCCTGACTACGCACAACGTATTTTGTCCAGCAAGTTCGGTGATACTTAACGTCTATGGATAAGGCATCCTCTGGTTTGATCGCACTACTGAGGAAAACTTTATACACAAATCATTGTCTCAGTTTGTATAGCATGGACTGGTTGCTTGTCATCCGCTTGACAAAAGAAACACAGTTGCTTGTTGTATGATGCTGTAAAGGATCAGGGAATCCGCTTAGATATTTCAGGTTCGTGCGATTCGCCATATGCAGCAGAAGTCCGTGACTGTGATTCGATAGAAGGCCGACCAGGATAATGAAAAAGAACAGAAGCGTTTTTAGATTCCGCTGCTTTTTCAAATCTGTTCTTTGCACGTTGTAACTTTTCAGAACTAACATGAAAAGTGGCATTATGTTGCCTTAAATCCTCTTGCAATCACCCCCCTAGCAAATATGTAATACAAAATATTTTTGTAGGCTTCATCACTTATCATTTGGACAAGCGCCTCGTTTGACTTAACTTGCTGGCAAATAATGCACTTATGGAAATCAGGCCTTTCATCAACTCGTCTTTTTTTCAGTGGAATATCCATAGCTGAAATACATTAGAAGTAGTATTATGACCAATTTTTATAGCTTTTATTATAGTTTGATACGGGAAAAATGTATAGAAAAGCGCACTAAGCGACAAGGGTAAATTGCTAAATGGGTTATTTTCAAGACCTTGTAACAAATTTATTTACCTTACTCATCCATAACACAAATTTTCTTCCTTGTTGGTTTAGCCACGTTTATCAATATTAAAACAAAACAGACAGACATGCTGTAAACTAGAACGTCAAAGAATTAGGAAGTGTCAAATTATTTCGCTTTATTTTAATCTGCAGAACTTTTTGACATGTTTATCGATATAAAATGTTAAAAAATAATGGAAAATATTTTAAAATCATTTTCAATTCAAAACTAATAACTATCCATACCCGAGTATTCTAGATATATCTTTTGGGTAACAGGAAACAGTAATAAAGCGTACTTGAAAAAGGAGATTGCAAAAATACTAAAAAAAGATAATGCATTGGTTAAAAAGCAGCTGCTTTGCGGTCGGCGGAAAATCGTATGCCGATACTTCAAGTCACAACATATAATCCGTGATTTTTGCTATGCTTTGTTTAATGTTCAATTTTGCGAATATTATTCTCATTTTTAAAATACAAATATGAAACTTATAGTTCTACAGGAGTGTGGTTACATTAGATGATGACATCATAGGTAATTTCCCTGAAACACCTTATAATTGGTGACATCTTTTTTTTGGAATCAGCACCCCGAAAAATGTAAACTTCAACAAAGCAACCAAAATGATCACGAATTTCCCACGAGCTTAACTTTTTGAACATAAGGCCCCAAACTATTTACTTAATAATTATTTTTATGAATTAAATAACGTCGATTGAAAATACTCGACAATCCATAAGCCTGGTTCCAAACATTATTGTTTGTCATATGTGTTGTTGATTGCAAACCGGAAGGGGAAGTGTGTATGTGTGTCAGACCATTCAACTTTTTTACATTTATGCTAATTTTATTATAAATCTCCATGAACAGGGAAGTCGTGTTTCTTTTCTACCTGACTTCTCAACAAATTGGAATCAACGATCTACCGGACAGAAAATAAATCTGTGAGTTTTTGTGTGATTTGTATAATGAACTTGTGCAGAGTGTGTAACTTTCTATTTTCTGTAGTTGAACCGTTGTAGAATAATAAACTATCAACAAGTTCAAAGTATGTCTGAGACCAATATAACATATGTATTCTTAATATTGTATTCCTTCACAAATTATGTTATGTAATATAGATAATTCTTTTGGATTTAGATTGATGTAATAGATTAAGAAACGGCCCCTTGAAAAACAGCTTTACCTGAAGGGCTACCGTTGTTAAATAACTTAAAAGATGCCAAATCATGCTTCTCCAAGAAAGGACTCACCATTGCTAGACTTGAGCTCATACCCAGACATATGGCAGCCAGTCTATTGCATGCTGTCAAAGAAGCGTTGCAAGATCATCATGTCTAGTTTGATCGTGCTATTATGGCCCTACATTGGATTAACGGGGGGTAAATACAAACGGGTCATCCAAAATGGAGTATGCGAAGATAAAAGAAAGAATGTACATTTAGTAGAGTCATGTGCATACAGACCATCATCCAGTTGATATGGGAAGTCGAGGTGGAATTGACCTTTGTGGTTGTTGAAAGATTGGCCTGAAGACATGGAGTCAGAGGCCAAGAGTGTTAAAGAAGTTTTGGCAGTAGCTCAGTACACAAGTGAATTTCAAAGATGACCAGTTGCAACTCATCCTGCAAAAATAGAAACATGGTTTGTTTGAATGTTGTGGTGGAGTGCAAGGACACTATCCTTTATGTCCTGAGTGAAGCAGAGCCTGGCAAAAAGCTGGTGATGAATGCCCATGTTTGTACTCTCCATGTGGGAGTTGGTTTTACCATGATAAAAGTTAGAGAAGAGCACTGGATTCTATGGTGAAAATGGCTAGCCAAGCAAGAAGTGTAATGGATGGAAATGATTCCACACAGTTGCTTTCGCTACTCCACCCACCGATAATCTTGCAAGAGACAGGACAGAATGTCTATTGCCTTTCCAAGTCACGGAATTTGTTATGCTGGTCCTGTCACATGTAATAATTTACACCCCATTGCAAAGTGAATCAGTTGAGAAAAATGAGAAATCTTCAAGGGGAAAGTGAGTACAAGAGCTCTGATGCAAGTCTCCCATCTAGTGATTCCAATATGATGGCTACAGCAGCTCCTATGCAAGAAAACAGTGATGATAATGATGATTAGCGTAATAAATAATACAAATAAAAAAACTGAACAGGATATTAACAAGTTGTACTTCATATAAGACATCGTAATGATCACATTTTAATCATAGGGTAAAGTTCCAAAGACTACTTCATGCATGGAAATATCTGATTGGATAGAACTGTCATGTGACACTGACTTGTATATGGTCTTTTGAGCACAATTTTTTCTGTTCAGTTTTTCTCTTTATATAGTAAACTTATGATTTTTTTGGGTTGAGTGATTAAATATAATTACTTAAAATTGGTCACAGTGTTTGATTTAATTACCATAATTTCAATAGGTTATAGGCCCAGGACGTAAATGATCCTCTCACTAAATCGAATGTCAGTTTGAACTGAAATATATAGGATGGCTTCAACGGACGTTTTGAATGCGCTGAAGTTTGCGAAGTTGAACGGTAACAATTACTGATCATGGGCCTTCAATATGCGCTATACCTGGAGAGCATGGACCTGCTCGTGTTTGTGTTTGCGTAAGGTAGTTATCTCCTGCCTAAGATGCCAGTGACGAACCTCAAAGGTCAACTCGTGTGCAAAAAAAGTATGGACTTATATTTGTAAGACTGCAAAAGAGGCTTTACGAGACAATTTGCACGACAATCTCTACTGCAAAAGGTGAGACTTCATCAGCAGTATTATTGCTGTAAGTTCAGTGTTGGCGACAACATGCTCGAACATATCAGTCATTTAAAGTTGCTTCGGGATCAGCTGAAAGAAAAGGGTGTCAATGTTACCGACAAAGAATTAGCAATGACACTTCTAGCTAGTCTGCCAGAGAAGTATGAGCCCTTGATCACTGTACTGGATGCTGTTGGTGAGGCTGAACTATCCTACGAAAAGGTGAAGAATGATTTTGAACGACAAAGATCGGGCAAATGATGCGAAAGTGCATTCTGAAGATGCATTCTTGGCATAAAGAGGAAAATTTCAAAACGCCAAACCTGGAAACACCGAGAGTCGAAAATAAAGTCTTTCACGGTAAATGTCGTTGCCAAGAAAAAGGACATTTTGCCAGACACTGTCTGAAGAAGACGAAGTTTGAACCCAGCAAAACCAATAAAAGTGGTATGGCCAGTCGTGCGGAAGAACAATGTTCAGAGTCACTTTGTGATGACAAAGCATTGACTTCAAGCTCATTAACTGCCTGTGGCAAATCTGACTGGATCATCAACTCAGGAGCCACTCAGCACATGACATTGGAATGAGAAGCTTTGCTGGACTATGTTGAGTTTAAGCAACCCTCTGTTGTAAACCTTGGCTACAACCGTTCAGTCCTAGCCTATGGTAAGGGAACTTATCACATAGAAGCTGTTGTTGATAGTTGCATTCAAAATATATCTTTACGTGATGTATTATACCTGCCTAAATTGGATAAGAACTTATTATCCGTCTGTGCAATGATAGAGCTTGGAGCTGCTGTGTTATTCGAGGATGATACTTCAAGATTTTACGAAACTCGTGGAAAACTCTGTTTTGAAGACCATGGAAGAGCACATGAATATTGCTGGTGAAGAATCTGATTCTGACTTGAGTTTATGGCATTGTAGATTTGGTCATTTGGGAATAGATAATATCATTAATCTTGTCAATGGAATTACGGTTGAAGGAATGGAATCTATAACTGGTGAAAAGAGTTCCTCCTGTGAAGCCTGTGTTATGGAAAAGCAGTATCGTTGTCCCTACCCAAAAGGTGTCTCCTATCATGCTAAGGAAACATTTGAATTAATTCATATGATGTATGTTGACCAATGTCTGAAAGTTCACTTGGTGGATCTCATTATTGTGTGACCTTTTATCAATGACTTTTCAGGATACACTCGTGAGGTCTTGGAAAAATTCAAGGAATTTCACAAGTATGCAGTGAATGTTTCTGCGAAAAGAATTAAAGTCATTCATACGGACAATGGGGTGAATACTGCGCAAGAGAATTTGAATGGAGTTGCTCATCAACTAACCGTACCATATAACCCTGATCAGAATGCAGTGAGGGAGCGGATGAACTGCACTATTGTGGAATCTGCTCGAGCTATGTCGTCCCATTCACATTTGCCAGAAGCGGTGAACACTTCAGTTTATATTCAAAATACAAGTCCCACAACTGCCCTGGATGGTGTTACCCCATATGAGTGTTTGTTGAAGCAGAAACCGGATGTTGGAAATCTGCGCGTGTTTGTTTGTGTGAGCTACGTCCACATTCCTGATAGTCGACGCACAAAGCTGGATGGGAAGTCCAGAAAATCAATCTTTGTTGGGTATTCTAAGGGAACAAGAGGTTACAAGTTTTATGACCCCAGTTCTCGAAAGTTTGAATTCGTGATGTTGTTTTCCTGGAGAGAAAATTTTACAACTTTGGCAATAAGCAACATGCATTATGATGATGGCGAGAGAGCAACTGATGCTGGTAATGTGCGACATACAGACGGTAACAATCGAATGGGAGCTACTGTACCTATGAGGAGAGATTTATGGAGGAAGTTCAACAAGTTTGAGAAAAAAGGGTATGAAAGCCTCCTACAAAATTTGATGAAGACTACCAAGTTACAAATGATTTAACTGCAGATATCAACGAACCAACTAATATTAATGAAGCTAATACTGGAGAACATCCTAGTTCCACCACCTGAGAATGCGATTGGCCGTAAACGGGTGTACAAGGTGAAGAGAAATGCCGATGGATCTGTTGAATGATTTAAAGCAACATTAGTGGCACAAGGATATGCTCAATCACATGGGGTTGATTATGAAGAAGTTTTTGCTCCTGTTACTCGCTACCGCAAACGTTTGCGACTGGGAAATACATCAGATGGATGTAAAAACTGCCTTTTTGCAAGAAGAACTGGAAGAGGAAATTTATTTAAAACAGCCTGATGGTTTTATTGATGAACATCGACCAGATCACATGTGCAAACTGAAGAAGAGTCCCTATGGTCTGAAACAAGCTGCAAGATCTTGGAATATTTCTGTTGATGGTTATCTACTCGCTAATGGTTATAAGAAGAGCACTGCTGATCCGTGTATCTACATTAAGTCTGCTGTATCTGAGAATGGCAAGATCGACTTTGTCATAGTTGTAAGTAGTAGTAGTAGTACCAACAGAAGTATTTACAAGGATTTCTCAAGTGATTCGGCATGGAGAACTGTAAATCTGTATCAACACCACTAGAGTTTGGGAAGAAGTATCAAGCTCTAACTAAAGAGGACCATCCTGTTGACGTGAAGGCATACCAAATTGCTATTCGGTGGTTAAATTATGCTACCCTCATTAGTCAACCTGATCTAGCCGTTGCCGTTCTATCAAAGTTCATGGCAAATCCTGGACAAGAACATTGGAAAGGAGCAAAGAGAGTTTTACGATATATTCAAGGTGCACTGAACTATGGTCTCATGTACACTTCTGATGGTAGTGAGCCTGTTTTGACTGGTTTTTCTTATGCTGATTGGGGAGGAGATTTGACAACATGTCGTTCGACAACGGGATATGTATTTCAAATCCAAAGAAATACAGTAAGCTGGTGCGGCAAGCGACAAGGTTGTGTATCAAAGTCAACCACCGAAGCCAAGTATATTGCATTAAGCACAGCTTGCCAAGAAGGAATCTGGTTGAGGAGATTGTTTGATGACATCTCTGTCATACGGTGTAATCCTACCGCCATATTTGAAGATAATCAAGGTGCAATAGAACTGTGGAGGAATCCAAAGTTTCATGCTCGCACTCAGCACATCAATATTTCATATCATTATGTAAGGGAACAAGTAAATCAGAACACTATTTCTGTTAAGTACTGTGCAAGCAAGGACATGTTAGCTGATATTATGACAAAGGGATTGTCTAGAGTTCAATGTCAGAAATTCAGTGAACATGTTAGAAGTTGTTGATTTCTTATAACATAATCATCAAGTGGGAGTATTAAGAAGTTGTACTTCATATAAGATGTTGTAATAAACACATTTGAATCATAGGGTAAAATCCAAAGACTACTTCATGCATGGAAATATCTGATTGGATGGAACTGTCACGTGACACTGACATGTATATAGTCTTTTGAGCACAATTTTTCTGTTCAGTTTCTCTTTATATAGTAAACTTATATGATCAAATATGGTTACCTAAAACTGGTCACAATCTTCGATTTAATTACCATAATTTCAATACAGGAAACGTGAGAAAATGCACCCATAGGGCCCTAATGGAAAAAACTGGTGCATGCTGATAGTTGAATCAAAATACAAGTTAAATATCCGTGTTTAACTCTTTCCCAAGGGCACCATACTTTCGTTATTTTACTCCGGCTAATTCCAGACGATTTTACTCAAAGGGAAAGGGATAAAATCCATTGCAAGCTATAGCAGGAGTTTCTTCTCAATTTTGCCATTTATATCAACTGTAATGTGCTCATTTTGTCAGCATAATTTACTGCTTCAGGGTTGACAAAAAAACCCGTCCACACAACATACCAAAGTTCCTAGTTTTCTATGGTGCCGTTGTCGACTTTTGGTTTAACCGATAAGCTAAAAATCCGAAGGTTCAAGTCAGTCAAAGTGAGTCAATGGCTGTGCAGATTTGCAACATTTGTAGAGCTGAGAAATTCAGTTGGAGAAGCCAACCTTTCGTTTTAGAGAAATACCTGGCAGGCAGTATCACTATAAGTTTTGGTATCAATATCAGTCAAGTTATACTGATGTTTGGATGCATGAACGTTGCATCAATTTCAAAAAGACTTACTTTTTGCACCAAAGGATGTTTTCTCAGTCTGGTTTGATGAAGAGCCTGAATGCAAGTGAATCCCAGAAATGGTCAGGGGATGGATGTTTCAACCCTGTGGGCTATAGTGCCAAGTATGGGATCCACACGATCTTCAACAATGCAACATCGAAGTAGGTCCATTTCAAATTACTTCAGGTGTGATGCACACATTAGTATCAAGCCCCAGTGTGTGGGCTGTTGACTGTATGTATGTGGGGCACTTTACTTCCCATAAATTTTTGAAAAAATCAAAAATCTTGGTCAGTAAATTAAATGTTTAGTTTACCTAATGAAATTTAGAATCAGACATCTCCAAGTAAATTAAAATGACACAAATTTTAATGACAGAGTTATTTCTAATCTGCCTTAAAGTGTTTGCGCATATGTTGAAGTTACAATTCCCTAAAAGATAAGTTTTCATAAATTATTTGCTGTCCAAATATCAGAACTTTGATTTTGGCTCTGCATCATTGGCTGTTTATCTGTCACGTGGGAACCCTCTGTTTGGTCTTTTAAGATGGAAATATTTGTTAACAAGGTGGATCTGGATATCCGGCATCTTGACAACATTTGGCATGTGGACAAAAGTATCAATAAACAACTTAGAAAAGGAAGCAAAGAGAAAGGTTTTGAAATCCTTAAAGGATGTCTAAAAGCTGTCCACGACCATTTATAACTGGTGTGGACAATCCACCATCCCTGGCTATGAGGAGCTGATTGTGGCAAAGTGGAAGTCCACTGTTTGTCACGTGGCCAAGAAGCAAGTGGATCATCCTGGTCACCTGGAACCCCAGAATTGGATTCCTGTGGGTACCATAATTTATTAGATTTAAATAAAACCTGTTTTCTATCATTGCAAAAACATGCTTTATAATGAATTGCAGTGATTTGACATATGCCTATAATCAAAATGTTTTGTTTTTTTATTGTTATCACCAGTTATCACATAAGAACGCCTAAGAACTTGTTTCTGTGATGATTAATCTATAGCTAGTAAGTGTGCATGTCCAATATTCCATATAATAATATAATAAAATATGTATAATATAATCAAAGCTGTTATTTGTCCAGTCACGGAAACTAACGAGCTTCGGCTATTTGTCCATGAACTAATTTGATTTGCTCATGTGAATGACATAATGGAAGCGCTGAAAATGCAGATCACAAAGATTATAGGCGCGTATTACAATATGGCGACACAACAGGAAAGCGTTTTGAAAGTTGGCGATTCATTTAAGTATTTTGAAGATGTAAAGCGAGCCATCAAGGATCATGAAATAAAAAGTTTTATGAATTATTATAAGACAGACACGTGGACAATGGCGGTTGCCCAAAACAGTCAAGATTGACAATCCAAACCCTGACCTTGTGTATTATGAAGTAAAATACACGTGCATAAAAGGTGGAAAGGATTACAAAAGCAAAGCTAGCAGTCAAAGACCCAACCAGAGGTAAATTTATTCCATCACTTTAACATTACAATGGTATTATAAGTTGACAAAAGTTTGTAGATGATAAATTTCTAAAGGCTTTACTGTACTGTAGTCTGTAAGTAGTGTGCCCTAATCCACCCATTTCTTTTGTTCGTATCTTTTTTAGTAATTCTACATTGGTTTGTTGATAATCACATTGCTGAGTCTGCCATTAGTGGAAATGAAATAATTACAGAGAAAGATCTGAAAGAAAACAAAGATATGTCATTTGCATTCTTGGATGAAAACAATGATATAACCAGAATTAAACCATATTTTACATCTGCTGGTTGGTTTGCAGTCCTTAAATTTGTGAATGAGTTAAAAAAACAAGACATGCTTTGTCCAGTTTGTCGTAAAGACTTAGAGGGAGACCAACTGAGTTGTAATTCATGTTTGGAATGGATGCATTTACATTGCACTGGTCTAAAGAAAATCCCGAAAGCAAAGAAATGGTTTTGTAATAACTGTTATTTAAAAATATGACTAAAATATATACTATTTATAATGTATAACTTTCTGTTATTTCTGTTATTTGAATGAACATCAAAAGGGTGGGAATTAGCTCACATATTGTACGTATTTTGATATTTAACAAATTACACATCTTATCATCAGAAGTAGATTGCATCAAAATATTTGTTAGTGTGAAATGATTACAAATCCAGCGTGCTATACTGAAGCACGTTAGTGTGTGCATTTGTGTTCTACTAGGTAATGCCATAATTTCTTTTGAGCCCAAAAACAGGGAGCGTCACTCATGCAGGAGGGAAAGGGATTTCGGTTATCAAAAAAGTTTTAAAATGTCAGGTGGCACCTGGTATATTGCTTCTATATGAATGAATGTTTAATTTTTGTGGATGGATCCCACTGAACCCAGTGGATCCCTTTAAGTCAGTTCCTTAGGTTAATTGATACCCTCATCCTCATTCACAAATTCAATCATTTGCCCAGTTTTGGATTAATGATCTTAGCCAGAAAAATTTACTTGTCAAGAGGAGAATATGTTGTGGAACATGGCTTACCACTCAGCTTACAATTAAGTGCCAGTGCTTTGCCCTTGACATGAAAAGTAGATTATGAAAAGCATTTTTTAGAAGTCTTCAATTCTAATTGCTGAAATATTGTCAACAGTGAGCTTGCATTATAAAGGCTATCTATCTATAGATACCATATTTAACACTTGTGCTATATTTTATATAAAATGTGGGGGTCGTATAGATATTGAGAGAGGATATATGAAATGCCGACCATCCAAACAATAAATAATAAACACTCCCTAATAAAGTACTGTAGGGTGCAATGCAACTTAATGGGTTGGCGAGTATGTGTCTGTTCATTGGATGGAGCAAAATGTTAGAGCAAGTTGGGCACATTGGGGTGCATGCTGTTAAATAGGTATTAGACATGTGGTGTACATGCTAAAGCGGTTCTCAATTTCTTGCCCTTAGTCGGATACTTAATTATTCCAATTGGAAATTATTCCAAAGGTCTCAATTTTATCAATATGTTAAATGACTATTCGACTAATGCTGGATATATAAGGACAGGGTTACTCACCTTCTATACATCAGTCATAGTTCTTGTTATATAGTGTAGCTATACTTTGACTTCGTTTTTTCACTCGTTAAACTCACACAACGAGCCAATCAAATTAGTTCACGGACAAATAGCCGAAGCTCGTTGGTTTCCGTGACCGGACAAATAACAACTTCATAATATATATGATATAATAGCCCAATCAGAGAATAAAGATTAAAGCCCAGCCAACAAAAACATTTCTTCAATCCCTCTTTCTCTATTTTAATTTTCCTTCTTCCGGTCGGTTAGGCACTTTTCACATTGTCACCATTTTACTATTGGTTAACTGCTAATCATTTCACTCGTTGTAAATTTGACCTGTATACATAAATAGATCTTAACAACTGTAATTCTGTACTCTGAAGATGTTGCACGATAGCAACAAAACGTTAGTAAAGTTATCTTAAATGTTTTGAAGTTGTGTTTTTTATTATATATTTATTATGGCGTTACACTTTAAAGTTTTAAGCTGGGTTTTAATCTTTATTCTCCAATTGCCATAATAGTCCAATATCAAACGTTTGTTAAAGGCATCCCTCCGTATCCCTTCTTCTTGGGTCTTCTACCTTGCAGAGTCTCTTTCAAGATCATGGTTTATAGTAGTTTCATCTCTATAGCATTTTCGTGTGCTATAGGTTTCTTGTTCCTGTAGATTTTTTAATGAAGACTTGTTTCTTTTTTCTTGGGAAGGAGATTACATTTACTAATTGACTTGCTGCAGATTGTCTTGTTATGCTGTTAGGTCAATGCTAACCAGGACTGCAATCTGTCATGTGATCAAATTGGTCCGGCTATGATTTTATATATACGTATTTATATAAATGCGAAGTGAGATTTGGTCCTCTTTATCTCCTGGGTAAATGGATCCCAGCACATCGATTAGTACCCTCGCCCAATCCGCCATGGGGATAACAGTGAAAGCAACAAGTCCATTGCAACCTGTGGATTATAGAATTTTAGCATGAAAGCCAGCATTTGTCAAATGGTATTGCACCGGAAAGGCTCAGTGGCAGATGGTTCAACGGTCCATCATTTCTGGAGCTTCCGGAGAGTCAGTGGCCTTGCGGATCCGATATACCAGATCAAAGTGAAGTCAACAAGGAAAAAAGAAAGGTCAAAGTAACCTGTCCATTTACCATCCCAAGGCTGATATTCGATTGCCAACGTTATTCCAAATGGAAACAAATCATAAGAGTTACAGCCTACATGCAAAGGTTGTGCCGAAATCTAGGTTCGAAGCATGGACGTCCGCAACTACAGTTGGGACCGTTAATGACCAAAGAAATGGAAATTACCAAAGATTACTGGATCAAGCTAGCACAGTCCAACCTGTTTCCTAGATTAAAGAGAGGAGACTTTAAAGTGGTATCGCCAATTGTTAATTTGAGTAGGTGGTCGTGTTGATCCTTCGCAAATTTTCTACAATAATGAAAGACTACTGCTGAAAACTCCTCTTTATCTGTTTCGATATATTCAATAAAAGTCCTTTTAGAATAAACCTCAACAGTTCCTTCTAAGCCTGAATAAGGCTATTCGCATAGCAGAACAAGAAAATACCGACTATAAGGAAAAGATAAATGGAACGTTGGAAGCTTATAGAGCAGCACCTCACCCATCTACATTGAAAAGCCAATACGAGTTAGTTTTTGGGAGAAAGATGAACTTGAAAATTTTTGCGTCAATGAAAAGAATACAAGATGGAGGCATTACGATAGAAGGAGGAATGTCAAGAAATCTCATATTAGATTGGGTGATCGACTGTTAATGAAAGACAAGAGAACTGATCGTTTATGACCAGAAGTAGGAACCATAGTTGCAATAACAGAACATTCTGTTACTGTCAAGTTTGGTGATGAACAACTCTCAACAGAGATAAATCACATATCAAGGTTGTCAATGAAGCAGTTGTTCCATTCAGTCTGAAGATCCCCAAGAGAAATGTTAATATTGATGGGAAGAATGGTTAAATGAGGAAGAAGACCAGGCCGGGAAGTTAGAAGGCCAGAAAGATTTAGGAATGGACTGAATAATGGTTAAGTACACGAGTAATTGTGCCAGTTATATATATATATACGAGGGTCAGTCAAAAAGTAATGCCTGTTACTTTGCCATTACTATAGAGTGAAAGGTAGCCACACATATAGCATA
>JBAHVQ010177951.1:1364-17022 GCA_036872915.1 Nanipora kamurai
TTGTCTTTGCTGTTGACATGTGACCATACCATCCCATTTTTATCTAATGGAGAAGCTAAACAAGTCACAATAAACGTATATATTACATATATATTTTATACATATATTATTACCTTACATATCATTGCTACCTTACATACTACCATTAATACCTTACATACTACCATTAATACTTTACATACTACCATTAATACTTTACATACCATACATAAACAACGGATGAAAATAGATTACAGCGTCATTAAGAATGAGGTTTAGAGGCGTTGGAAATTAAAACCAGTACCACTAACATTTAGATTTGGTTCGACGATACTCTAGCTTGAAAAATTTTGAATCTACAGCTTACAAAGCTACCGTTGACGATCCAACGTTCTGATGCTCCGGTGTAGTGTCTTCATCAGGGGCGATTGTTCTCAGTGCGAGTCCCCATTTATATCCTCACAGAACCACTGATGACACCTATTAACGAGAAGCAAATAAGCATTCGGCAATAGACCACTGGCATCGCAATTCAATGGAGCAGGGGTGCTATTGAATTGTCACTGCTCTAGACAGTGTCCTCACCTGTCTATGTTAGGAATTTGTTCGACTACCAACACCATGGCGTGTTTCAATGTATGATCTGTGATGCTGGAATCCTGTTTGAAAAAATAATGCTGTTTCTTCGATTTCGAAAATACTTTCCATATTACATCGGTTTGTCCGCAGGGAATTCTGAGTTTTGGTGACGAACATCCTCGTTCTAATGTTTGCACGAATTTTGTGACCACGCCTCTGTTGCGTTTGCTCAAATGAGGACACGTCACAGAATAACTTACTTGCACTGGACGACTCCAACCATCTAAAATAAACATCCCATGCATATAATTCTTCCCGGGAAGGAATGCCGATGAGCATAAGTACCCTTTGCTTTTGAAGTAAACGTGGTAGGGAAACCAATTTTCTAAAAGGAAACTAGGCAAGTTGTCAAGTTCTTGAGTTTCACATTCTTCCGTGTTAGCTGACGTGGTAATTATACGAATCAAGGTCCTTGCGATGTTGATCTTTGTTAATCTCTCGCGTTGTAAATTGAACCCTAATACAGGATGGGGTGAGTACATTTTCTGCCAATAATACTAGTCGAAACTTACTGTTAGATTGTAAATGTTGCAAGTTGATTGGCCACACCACTTGATATCTAATCCTTGGAAGATAGCACGAGACTCGAGTAGCAGTAGGTAACGCAACAAGGCTGATTTTTCGGACAAAAACATTGTTTAGACCCAGTTGAAGTATGAACGGTCGTGTCCTGAATATCACAGGGAGTAAAGGCATGATAAATTGAAAATTTTTAAGATTAATCTATTAAGGAATCGTGACTAACGTTTCGTTGCAACACGCAACATTATAAGAGTGAGACAATAGGTAGGTTTACCTCAAATATATAGATAACTAACAGGGATTATATAAATAAGTGAGACTAAGAGGTGACAAAAAACAAGATGAAGGAAAGGCTATGACAATAAGAGAAAGTATAAGGGACAGAAGTTCGATAAAATAAGATCAAATAGGAGTACATTAATTAAAACAGAGATAGAGGAATAATGCAGAGATTTGTATTTAGTGAAGGGTTGAGTTAGCGAATAAGTAAGCTTTTTCTGACAAAAAGTTTGGAACTAGAGGCACATGAAGGAAGAACATGGAAGTCGTTTAAAGAAGCAGCCTCTGAGTGACCAGTTTCAGAGAGGTGAGAAAGAATGCTTGGAGAAGGATTAACACGTTTCTTTCCCGTCAAGGGGGAGATACCCAATTGGTCTGAGACTCTTGTGTGTAAATGACAGGCTGTTTGGCTTGGTGATTTGACATATTGAGTAGCAGCAGCAAGCATGCGTTTGTTGTGTCCGCCATCTTGGATTTGAGCAGACCAATATTTATTTCAATAGTTTCACCCCGGTTCCTCCCGTCAGTTTATCATGAACGATTCTTTCCAACAAGAATTGTATATTGACGATTATCAATTCCAACATTTGTTGATGTATCTGTAATTAGTCGCTGTGGCACCTTGTGCCAACAATGACTATAGTAAATAGTCGATGTGGCACCCTGTACCAATAACGACTCTAGTAACTAGTCGCTGTGGCAACCTGTGCCAACAACGACTCTACTAATTAGTCGCTGTGGCACCCTGTACCTATAACGACTCTAGTAATTAGTCGCTGTGGTAATCTGTGCCAACAACGACTCGGTCCTGGCAACAACAATGGGCTTCGGTTGTTCGTACTTGGTTTTCGATGTTCACAAAATGGAATAGTTCATGTAAGCAGAAAAATGAATCCATGCTATCGCGGGCTCATGTTGTCAAGATGGCTACCGCATAATGTATGTTTATTACTGGGTCAACCTATGAAACACCATCTACTGAAATCTTCACTAATTTAAAATGGTTGCCGACAGCTAAAATTTTGGATCACCGTGACCTTATCATAATGTTCAAAATTATGAAAGGTTTAGCACCAAATTATTTGACACAGATGTTTAACATTTGCGACAGTCACCGTTACAACTTGCGCAGTAACAAAATTAATCTTTCATTAGAGAGGCCTAAAACCAATTTCCGCTAGAGAAGTTTTTCTTACAGAGGAGCTGCGTGTTGGAATAATCTGGATGAACATATCCAAAGTAATTTTAACTCCATGTCTCTTAATTTCTTTAAAACACATTTACTAAATTAGTCTCCACTTTACTTTTTTGTAAAATTTTTAAATTTATTTTAATATGTTATGTCGACTTTGATATTATGTATTTAGATAGAAAGCACGGCCCTTTTGAAAATCAGACCTACTGAAAGGTTACAGTGTTTTGTAAATAAATGTAAATAATAATAATAATAATAATAATAATAATAACAATAACAATAACAATAATAATAATATGTGTTACTGAGTTCCGTCAAGTTTCAGCTTGTTTTCCCGTTAAATAAATTACAGATGTACAAACGTTTGCGAACTTTATTTGTCATGATGTGACGGTGGGTCCTGCCACAATACTATTACCCCAGGTATTCATGAATAAGCAATTTACATAAGTACGACTTCAGCCGCCGAAACTTCATAGCCACAGCGACTGAGCGCTCCTCGCAGCGTCTTGTTATTAATATGTACATCTACGAATATGTACAGGCATCAATAACTTGTTCCGAATGCTGATTTTCTTATTGTAAGAAAAAAGTATTGCTTTTCAATGATAGATCAGTATACTGTTGCAGACCAAGTTTTCAAGACCCCGTTTTCACGTCCCTGCAAATTCGGAATCGTGCCAAAATCCGCACGGTTCCGCCTTCCTCTTACGCGGGGACCTAGGAACCAAACGAACTCGCGTGCAGCTAAACATGAAGATTCAAGCACTGAAAAATTCAGGTCTACTTTTTTAACCTGCCCCGTTCCAAAACTGCACGGTACGGTGTATACACCGGAATCGGTCTTATTTTTGCACGGATAGCGCGGTAGAGGATTGGGTATGAGAAAAATAATAGCTTAATTCCCACGCTTACGAGTATGAAGTATATCATCCGTTGCTCTTTTACAATTACATTTGCCAGAGAAGTGATAACATTTTCATTTTCTCTCAAGAAAAGGATGAAAGTTGAATATGAAAAGTAACTAAAAGCATCAGCGCTACTTGCTTTACTAGACGGATTGACTGGGTTAGTTCAATTAACTATGCCATTCTACAGATGGCAATTTGTTGATGAATCCGTCGTGAGAACACAAGGAGAAGTGCAAAGGGTTTCCAGGAGAATCGACAAGTGCCTTTGTCAGACTTAGTAAGACGTCCATTTGATGCAAGTTGAGAAGAGCACTAAGGAAAAGTTGGGCAAGACCAGTCGACTGACTGCGCATGCGCACGACAACACTTCGCGGGCCTGCAAATCGTCCGGTACCGTGTAAAAACTTTACGATTCCAAAAAAGTGCTGTTCCGAATTTATTCGGACCCGTGTTAACGTAGCTAGTGTTAGTCCGGAAACCAACGTGTCCGGAAATGCAAGGTTACCTCAGTGTCAAGCACAATCGTGACAGAAAGGTTCGAGTAAGACAGATTTCGGAGTATCACAAATTTCATTGACAGTGTCATTTTCTAAAATACAGTAACGTTCGTTAACATAAAGTTTCCACTCTTGGGGTTTCCTCTAGGTAGCTTGGATGGCACGCTCCGTAATTTCCGCTATACATAAATTAGCTAAAACAGTGCGGACTGGGCTTCCCAGTATTTGTCCATTCATTTGCTTGTAGGTCACCCATGTTTAACAAAACAACTATTCGAACAAACAGAAAAGGAAGATGTCATCAATGTCGAGGTTCTGTCATTGAGGGTGCTACGTCTGTAAAGTCTCCCGTTAATCTAATTCCATGCGTTCTCCAGCAGGGATGACGATAATGATGAATACTACATCACAACGTACCATAATTTCATCAGCTTCAATCATGTATCGACTGTTCCTTTGGCGAATCATCTTGAATCGATGACAAAAAAAAAAAACAAAACAGCTGTTTTTCTGAATTAGTGATGGTATGTCAAAATGGTATTGAAATCTCTCGAAAAAGAACACGATCTAATTCTATTAAAATTACCGTTAGTTTGACCAACACGACCATCATTTAAATTAATATTTCTACTATTTGCTGTACTGCGACGACCATTACGGTTGCCACTTCCATTACTATTATTATCTGCATTTCCGTTACTTCGTATTTCCGCTGACGCTATTACTTCCATTTCGATTTTCATTACAACTTCTATTTCAATTTCCATTTTGACCAATTCATTACTCTGTAATTACCACAACTACACGATAGAGCAGAAACTACAGTAAGCCCAGTCCATATGCTCACCAACGTTTTCTTGGCTGCACAACTGATGCGTTTCTGGCAACAGAGATCATATATTAACTGGTGAGGGCATTGTACCCAAATGTCCCTCTACTGCTGGTAACTAATTGGAAGGCCCCCATCTTTGATAAATCGGGGGTCAAACACTTCACTTTTGTCCGATTTTTTTTTGGGTTTTTTTAACATGTAAGAATACGAAACGGTTAACGAAATAAGCGAGATTTTCTTTTCAATATATGAACCGTTCTTAATTTCGGTAAATTTGACGTTTTTAATTTTTAATATTTGACTAAATTCGTATGCTGATGTAATCTGGCAAGGCCTGGTGCCACTTGTTCCAACGACTTCGCAGTGGACAGGGAAGTTCGTCATCCCATGGGAGCTTCCCTTCACCGATGTCTCGAAATATCAGTTTGCCGGCTAAGGTAACTAGTGAAGTGACACCCAGGGGTCGTACACTTTAGCTAGGCATGACTGGATGAGCTGTCTTTGTGGCGCAACTGATCTTGAACTCTCGAATCGACAGCAAAGGGCCTGGAGACAATAAATTTTCCCCCCAATTTACTCAAAATGGCGGAGTTTAATTTGTTACCAGTTTTCGGCCCATTGTTCCACATTGTCGCACAAGTTTCTATCACTTTCCTTAAAAACAGGAAGGTCGAAGGCTACTTGATATTCTTCCCACAGAACACCAGGAGCAAAGAGTATAAAGGCGAGTAATATGTACTCTATTTAACCATTTACGATGATACTTCTGATGTCAACTGGGAAAAGTATGCACGTTAAAATCCAACTTAAGTGCACGACAGATTTTCGCTTTAACTTATCGCTTATGTGTTAATTCTACATCAGAATCTTCCCCTTCGATAGCTCTTTTTTTTTGAAATCACTTTCACTCACATTCTCTTGGTACGATTAACATTACTGGCATTCCTTACGCACATTAAGTACATATTTCAGAGAAAATCTGAATAACTACCATGATTCAACGTCCTCAACTACGTTTCGCAGAAAATTAAAACTAATTCCAGGAAACTTAACTCAAAAATGTAGAACGACGGCTCTTGAAGAAACACCTGTACGTACACCAACGGATCTTCGATATACAAACGAATTCTGAAGAACATGTATTTGTCGGACAGAAGGACTCCCGCATAACTACACTAGTAGTAATTTCACTGAAACTTCACCCTATACATTTATCCGTCCTTGCATTAACAATCTAAGATATGGAAGTACGATTATATGGAAGCATTTGATTCAGCATTGATTGGGGAATACTGTATATGTTAGCTCTTTCACTGTTTTACTTAAAAGGTGGCCTGTATTTGTCCTTTAATGTAATGTAATGTAAATTTTATTCAGTAGAGGGAGATGTCTGGGGCTTAATGCAGGATTTCACAACCTTTGTTCTCTCAAGAGCAACACAGGCCATCAGCAGTAACCACAGCAGCCAGACCCTTCTACAATTATCACAGCATTAAGAATTAGACATGTCCATTCACACTTTGTTGCATCATACGTATAAAAACTGCATATGCACATTGTTTTGTTTCATACACACATGTACATCCCAAATTATGAAAGCAAAATGATGAAAAAGCATAAACAGTTTTTGGTCTGAGTAAAATCTGCAGTTATTAACCCACTGTTGACCTAGGGGTCTCCTTTTGACAAGTAAAATAATCTGGTGCTAGACAGAGTAAAATATTAAAAATGGTCAGTTTTGGATGGCCTGGTAAATGGAGGATTAATATTCAAATCAAATCCTGTACTCCAACAGGAAAAATTACCCCATGGTGCAAAAGAGGTTCTGAGCCTTAGAACCCTTTGAAGGACTTTGAACCTTTTGAAGGACTTTGAATCTTTGAAGGTTTTTGTGGCTGTTTGGAAGTTCAGAGCATGCCCACTTGACACTGTTACCAACCCCTTTTTTGTAACTGTATATTGAAAGAAAGATACTTCACATGGCATGCTTCTCTAACAAAAGTATGATCCAAATTGGTTCTGTATCAAAATAATATATATTTTTTTAAAACTTTTGAGATTCTGAAAAAAGGGCTAGACTAGGGAAAAGTGATGTTTTATATTGTTTTTTCTTCAGCGGATTTCTTTTAAACTTTGTAATTCAGGCAAATAGATTAAGCTCAACAACATCTAATATTCAAGATGTTTCATAAGACAAAATTTTTTAAAATCCACTAAGTTTATTGCAAAAAAAACTACCTAGCCAACCTACCATGATATTTTAATATTTTATTCTTTAGTGGAATATCTAATCTCAAACCAATTTTCAGAAAAATTCACCAAAGAAATCCAAAGATAATATGTCTTAAACATAATAATTGTAAAAATATACCAATGTTTTAGCAGTATCGTTACCACCTCAACATTCAAAAATTGCACAGTTGGACAAATTCTCACATGTTTACCATGCTTTTTCTACAGTTAGACACACTTTGCACTGAACTTACAGCTATTTTAAAGATAGAAAGCAACTGTACTATTTACTGTACATCCTGTAAACATAGAAACTGTAGAAAGTCACCTTGAAAAGATAACAAGGTTTTGGTAAACACATCTCCTAGGTATTTTTGTATCCTGATACTACATGTACATGTGGTACTGTAAGCTTGTGGTAACTAGCATCCAAATCTGAAATCTAGTATCCTGTGGATATTGGGATACCACAAATCTCATGCTCTGCTTTAGGCATGCTCACAATAAGGTTTCTGGCAATAAGAATAATGGAAAGCATACATGTGTGAAACAATTGGAAAACATAAAATACTCTCAGTGAGTAGCACCTGAAATTTAAAGGCTGTAAAAGGGCCATTCAGATGACAAAAGCAGCATATAAAAGTTGAAAAGGGACTAGGACAATGGAAATTGGGAAAGCTAAAAGACGTTTTTTTAAATGTAGCATGGTAATAGCAAAGTCAAGATGTTATAACATGGATGTATGATTTACTGATCAAAATAGGCTGTGTTAGAGGAGCAATAGATATCAAGCGATAAGCAATTTGGTGAAAATGCATGGGTTACTGTGGCATAAAGTTGACAGTGTATGGCATTGTAAATAATGAAGTTGAAGTCGGAGTGTCATTCCCAGTAAATGACATGCAATTTGGGTATGACCCTGGGAGAAATACAACATTTGTCCATACTATTTTTCATGAATTTAATGTAGCATTAGTCCTTAGCGACTAAAAGTGAACGAAAGTAGCAAAGTTAATATTGTATACATTTTTAAATTGAAAGAAAGCCTTAAGCCTTCAGACTATTGCAGATAGTTTTCACTGGTGTTTTAGAAAAAAATGGGAGTGGTAGACGCAATGACAAGGGTGATTAAATTCTGAGTCATTAAAATGCAACAACAGGGAACTCCCTCTAAGGTAGACACCACTGGGACCAGGCATTAGCATCCACCTAAGAGAGGTGTCTGCCTTCATGAGAGGTGATTTAAAAAGACACCAGAAAGTAATTACATGTTCTCAACATAAGGCTGAATGATTTAACACATCCTCAATCAACTAAAGCAAAACAAAACAGTTGAAGTTTGACTACAATACTTTAAGAGTAAACTTTATGCATGCAGGATATCTTGCCCTATACCTAAACATACAGGGTAAAGTTCATTCAGTACAACAAATTATACTACTACTTTTCATTTGGATAAAAAGCTGGTAATTTCTTGCTTTAAAATTTGGTAGTTTTCACAACATTTTGTCTTTATTGTTGGACATTTACACTGCCTATGCAGCACTCTTGTTTGTCGTTTGAAATAAATACAGAATATATGTTTGCATAACTAGTGTCTGCTTTGCAAGGTTTTTCAGCCAAATGTCTGCTGTTCACCTAGTGGACAGCAGACATCCAGCTTGGAATTAATGGATAACAAAATAGGGCAATTTGGTTTGGGAGCAGCCAGTGGTGTTCCCTTGTAGATGTGTCAACCATAGAGGGATGTCCACATTGAGGGAGTTCATTGTATGTCAGTGAAGTACCATTGGTGCTAGTACACCGTTTACCACCACAGTTAGTTTAGAAGAAGGATCAGAAATTGAAGTAGAAGAACACACATATGATAATCACTGCTTTCCCTTCAGTACAAATCAAACTCTTTTGTGTAAACAAAGTAATAAAGTCGAAAATATCAACACCATACTTTTGTCTTGTTCTTAGGCTCATATTGTGAGTTACTTACAAGATGCTTACTTGCAGATTATGTTTTGCGTTATATTTTTTAAAATTGTCGGCTGGCAATGGATTATGTAATACTAATACTATGTCTGTGCAATAAGAAGTGGTTTTCTGATATTCCTGATTAGTGATTGGTTACATGAGCAATTTTCTGGTTTGGCATGTAGATATATAAATAACAGCTTTGGCTGTAACATATTTGGTTGGACGATAATTTAGAAATAAAGTCGAAGCATCATCATGACCAGTTTCGTCATTCATCGTGCTTATAGTTATATTAGTTATAAAAATGTTGTTTGTCACACTCACCGCATGTTTCCTGCGCAAATATCTCACCAACTTTGGACATTTTGTGAGCTGTGCTACCCGTGGATACTTTCAGTCATTTTCAGTCATACAGTCATTTTGGTGAACAAGAACGTATTTCTGGAACGAAATCCAGGAATTAACATTGTCATTGGGAAGGACCGATCGACTCAAGTGTTCGCCCCTAATGGTTTCATCGTCCCTTAAAAATCCGAAAATGTGCATAAATCCCAGTAAAAACTCATGAAATGTTTATAAGGATTCGATTTTATAAAATGAAATGCTGATTTTTGGCTTATGACTATTTTTACAGACAACTGATGGCAGCCAATGGTTACCTTACTAATGTAAATGATTTGAACCTCAACTTCCAAATATTCCCATCGTTACTCCGGACAGTTGCCTTACTGTTAACAACATAAATCATCATGTACTTACCATCACAATGTTCCAAATACAAGAAGAAGCCTCAACAGATATCAAGAAAATAGACGTTTGTTCAAAACTCGGTTGTTAGTTTGATCCCATGTACATCAGTGCATGTAACCACGTTTTGTGAATGGCCCAATATTCGTTGAATAACAATGCCTGGGGGTCGCCAGTCTGGACCCCTGGAAGACGTTCAGCGCGGGGACTGAGGCCGTAAAAGCCCAGTTACACTATGCAATTTTTCGTACAACTTGTCTCGAAATTTTGTTGCGATGCAAGTTGTACGAGAAATTGCGTAGTGTAACATACCCCGCAATCATCAAGTCTCGCAACATTTTTGTTGCAGCAAGCATTGTACGAAGTACCATCAAGTTCTACTTTTTGCAACCATTGCGGCAACGTCGCAACAGATTTTGAAGTATTGCACAGTGTAACACCCTCTTGCAGTTTGTCTAGCTACGTTTTGTTTGATCAGCCGATAAAAATATGCCTTCAAGCTTCATCTTCAGTGTCTTCGTCTCTTAGTCAGAAAATTACGAGATAAGTTACAAGAAACATCGCAAAGTGTAACACCCCAACCCATGCAACTGCATCGCAACAAATTCAGCCGTTGTACGAAAAATTGCATGGTGTAACACCGCCTTAAAGTGGATTGATAATGTAACTCTATTCTGTTGGACCTGACAAATATCCATCACCAGTGTATGATGGGAACTTTTTGTTTAAGTATTCTGAAATCGGCATAAAAATTAAGTCAAAAAAAGTGTTTTTTCGCCCGCGCGCAATATATCACGGGTACGTTCGTCGCGAAGCATCAAATCGTGACGCGAAGTTTAGCAAAGGTTTTTGAATCGTTTTTTGAATTTCCTTGGACATTGGCCCTTTACGTGGCGCGGTAGCAAATCTGCTACTTGTTAATCTTACTTTGGCATACTTACCTAAGTTGTTCTCCCTAGAGTTCCAGTAAGGGCCATCCCTCAGTGGGTCCAGTGTTACAGTACAGAAGGAGATTGGAGAACTCGGAGAAAACCAGCGATGTTTGGTAGAGTCAAACTGGGCTATTCTCTTCTCACACTTAATCAGTAAACTGCACGTAGCCAGAAATTGATCCCTTGTCCTGCACAGAAACCAGAGCGCGAGACATTTGCATTGTGCCACCAGCACCCCTTAAAATCTACTTGACTTTGTAGAAGACTTATTCCCCATACACTCAGCTCAGTCCCCGAGTATATATAGAGGCCAATTGGTAAAGCAAATATATAGCATAACTTTGTTCTTCTGCATGCTCATCATACATTTCTCCAGGCCAATCACAAGTGTACCTACTTTGTTATTTCATTCCTCCTCGAGGAGACAATTAGAGAAATACCCAATCGCTTATAATCAATCAAATTGCACGAATCCTACATTCGGACCGCTTCCGGCCACAGCCATATTATCAACCCTTTGATTGCACGACTGGTAGAAAACCAAAAGGGTTGGAAAACTGCTGGAAACTTAGGAGTGGAACAGTGACGTTTGTAGCGAAGGCCTTTTGTTTTTTTATTGTACCTATTTGTGACTACAGTCAAACAGCAAGCAACTGGCGAGCATAGCTATAGAGGAGAAGCAAGCAGGATTTACTCATGGTCACTTCTTTAATCAAGAAATTTTCTCCCAAAGGCAAATTTTTGGCCCGGACGCTTGAATTTTGAATTTTCCTAAATAATTCAGAAAAAAAAATTATCGTAAAAAGAAATATAACGAATTCACTCCGTGCCGTTTTCCTGTCTCGTTAATTTCTGACTTCATTGCCTCGTGTAACGTTGGTGTCGTTAGAATCTGTCAAATTTGGCATGGTGTAGTTTCTTTAATTTCCTTTTGAATTTTATCTCTTAATAACAAGTATCCGGTATGATTAAAATAACAAAAATATTTGTAGCATAGCCAAGTATTTTACGTAAGTATAGAATTGGTTTATACTATGTTCCTTAGCGTTTTCCGGAGCATAATAATATAAGGCCAAGACGAACGCTAAGTTAGTTAGGATGTTTCAGAACTGTAAAAGAGAGCGTTAATGTTCAGTAAAAGCAACTGTTATCTTGATTAAAGATGTTCTGTTTATGTTGGTAAATGCGTATGAAAAAGTGTTTCGAACCAGCAGTTACATCAGGAGTTTAGATTGTTCGACGAAGCGAGCAAATTTCTGCAACAGTTGCCGATTCCCATATTTCCACTCACAATTTTGCTAATAAACTTCCACCAACTCCCCATCGACCGCCAATTTTATATTTTTAAATCTTAATCCCAGATTTTATCACAATATATCTTGAGTACACTTTCCAGAGGTCGGCTGTTTGAAGTAGAGATACGTTAATATTGTCCGCATTCACTGAGCTGAGGACTTGTATGTACTACACACACATAAAGGGAACGCCGTAGCCTGTATGCTACAACGTCTTCAAAATTAGCTTCATATTCATGTCATGATAACATTCGTTCTGAATTGAACGAGTTTCATCAACGTTGCAACGTGAACTCGTTCAGTCCGAAACTAGAAACCTTTTCATACAATGGGACTCAGTTGGCAAAGCGTAGACTAGAATTGAAGTTGTTCGAGTACGTTCATTTGGAACGTTAAGCTCTTGTACTTCAAGTACCTGGTTACTCACATGAACAAATGCTACCATATGATTGGCTGCCGACTGAAGACTCATGTCAGTGCCTAAACTTAATTTTTCTTTAAAAATTTGAAAAACTGTGATTAGTAAGTAGAAACTTACTAATGGTTACCGTATTACTGGTCTAATGCTGATGTTTCAATCTCGTTGGCTTTGCTACTCGACATTTAATGCTAGATGTATAGATATCGAGTAATATAGTCATTTCTAGTTTGTCGCAACAAATTTGAAAAACAAAAATGATTTAGTTTCTACTGAAACAATTAGATTGTTCGCTCTGTGATCTCTATTACTTGTTAATCCCTATCCTACCTTCTTAAACTCTTAATTATCTCCTCAGCATGTAAATAAGTAATGACATCATCTTCTTTGTTTATATAGATCTCATGATCAGCATGTTTTGTAAACTAAGTTGGTTTGATAGTGGCTTTGCAATAAAGTCGAAATATTACCGCACTTGTTTTCGTCTTGTTTTAACTTGTATCTCAAGTTTCAAGATGTTAATTTTCGGATTATGTTTCAAACTGTTAGAATTGATCAAAATCGACGGATAAGTGATGTCGTATTTGTTATTTGATGTTAGATTTTCGACTTTAAAAAAGCATGAAGGATTCTACAGTGCACTCTTGCACGAATTCTCGAGCTGGGTGGCCAATGTTTATAAACAAAAGAATTTACATTCAATATTTGATCTACTAAAAACGTCAGAACTGTGAAGTTGCCACCCAACACGTCGACTTTGACGTCACCTGTAAGAGCTCAATAGCTTCTATGAAATGTTTCATGTTAAACTCAAAGAACAACTTTAGCATTGCGATTACCCTGAAGACTAAATATTATTTAGACTCTGGCTCCTGTTCGACAATCTACTATAATACACTGTCATCGACTTTCATGGGCTATCATTCACTTTGAGCACGTTCGAATTTTCCATGACGATCGATGATAGTTCTTTTCCCCTTAGATCCAGGGCCGTAACTACTGGGGGGGGGTTGGGGGTGCGACCCCCTCAATGTTGAAATACTGCAGTTTTCTCGGGCAATTTTAACAATTGACGACATTCTTGTGGGGCAAAAAATTGGTAAAACAGCCAAAAATTTACAGTTCTTTTTAGTAGTAGCTGCTCATGTCTACTGCGTTTGCAGTTGGGCGACGCCCTTTTCGTCTTTTTCGTCGGGCAAAATTTGCCTGCACCCCCCAAACACAACACCCAAGTTACGGCCCTGATTAGATCACGTGCTAATGATGACTATAATCGTTGACGAATTGATAGTAAGTGGGAGGATTGAGTTCTAAAGCTATCGTTGACTATCATACTTCGTTTGACCAAGGCTTAAGTGGCATGAAAAATTATATGGTCTGAAAGACGTTGTCGTTGACTTTCCCGTTGGGTTTTCTTAAGGCGGTGTTACACCTTGCAATGTTTCTTGTAACTTGTCTCATAATTTTCTGACCCGGAGACAAAGACACTGGAGACGAAACTTGAAGGCGTATTTTTATTGGTTAATCCAACAAAACGTTGCGAGACAAGTTGCAAGTGAGGTGTTACGCTGTGAAATGCGTCAGAATTCTGTTGCGACGTTGCCGCAACGGATGCGAAGAGTAGAACTTGATTCTACTTCGTACAATGCTTGCTGCAACAAAAATGTTGCGAGACTTGATGCTTGCGGGGTATGTTACACCACGCAATTTCTCGTGCAACTTGCATCGCAACAAAATTGCGCGACAAGTTGTACGAAAAATTTCATACTGTAACACTACCTTTAAGGTCCCAAACGTCAGGCACCGTTTCCCTCATTTGTCTACCATACTATATCTTCCATTTCAATCAAATAGTGACTAGTTACATAAATACCACAATACGTCAATATAAATGCACAGCCACAACTTCATCCTATTGAATTCTATTGAAAAAAAACCCCACAAACGCTCAGCGCAATGGGTGAACATGAATTAAATTCAAAAGAATGAAATCGAAGCCGTGTGTGTAATCTGATGCATTGTGATATTTATGCAATAATTTGTCTATAGCAGTTGATAATACAGTTGATCAAGTATCTCCTAAATATTGCACTTGGAGTTACGTTTGCCCCGTCGTTCACTCCACTACGCTATTGAGTTATTAAACATTCATAGACCTGATTGCCAAAGCTTATCAACATTCTAAAAATTCTGAATGTTAAGGTCTCTTACATGGCATTTCTTGCATCTTGAACACATTTTTGACTACGTTTGCATGGTTGAAAAACAACATTTGAAATGACTTTTTTCTTATTTATATTTAACGGTTGGCAACTACCTACTAGTTTAAGATTTTTATATTTTGACATCTATACCCTTATCATTATGCTTGCATGAAGAAGTGCTTACAAAAGACAAGCAAAATATTCGAGAAACGCCACTTAAGGGCTCGATAAAAAATGTCAGCTCAAACTCAAAAGGGGAGCGCCAGTGTAATCCAAAATTTATGAGTTGCGAAATGAATTATCCTGTGCTTGTGCGCACGCGCACAAAATGCTCAGTGCAATTCGCAATAGATTGGCATCAGATATTTTGCAAGTGCTGCGGCCAAGACTGATCTGTGATCGTTGTTCGACGACTCTTTTTGTGTGTTGTTCCACTGTTTACTTGTTCAAAGTCAGTTCAAGATCTTCATTTCCTGCGGATATCTTATGTCCTACAAATATTTCCTTTAAAATACGAATGAACTATAATATAAATTTCATTTTCGAGAATATCAAAATTATCTGATGATGTCTTTGAAATAAAGACGAAATATCACAATTCCATTGTAACCTCTTGATATTAGCTCATATCTTGAGTTATGAAGATGACACTCTTGTTCGGAGTTTGTTTTATCCTTTATTTTTTTAAAAGTTGTCGGCTGGTTCTGGATTCCTGGACAACATGGGAGTTTTAGTCTTGAGTCAATGCGTATTGGGTGTCCAGAAGGTTAGCTCTAGTTCCGGTTTGGATAAAACTTATTATTTGTGTTTGGGTTCCGGTTTGGATAAAACTTATTATTTGTGTTTGGGACTGGATCTAATTAATGCAACTGTGTGAGGGGCTGAGGGAAATGGCCAGAAAGACCCCATGTAGAACATCCACATACAGAAAATCATATCTGATAAGGACAATTAGAGTATGGAACGCATTGCCAAGCGAAATACGTCTTTCATCCTCTCTACGAACCT
>JBAHVQ010177962.1:0-17018 GCA_036872915.1 Nanipora kamurai
GTTATGTTCATACTTTGTATGATTTATCTTTGAAAAGCCCCTTTGGGGAAAGATTAATAAAATATGTATGTATGTACAAACCTTCCTCGATCTCAAATTCTCAGCAAAAGTTCCTCAGCTCCAAACGGAGTATTTATTACACAACCCTGTCTTTACTTCAGTTTAAATTTTTAAAAATATAGAAATATACAGCACCCACATGCTATCGTCATAACTAACCTTTGTATCGTCCATTTGTGACTCAAAATCGGATTCTTCTATGCGTTGAGAAAAGACTGCGCTATCTGGGCTATTAAAGCCGGACATTCTCCAGTTGATACGATCAAACGTTGGTGATGTTGGTGAATTCTGGAAGGTGTTTAAACGCCAAGTCAATTCTTCATTTTCTAACGAAAGGCGTTTGGACGCTGCAACTTCTCGATCCAGACTTAAACGAAGCTTATCACGTTCCAGTGAAAGTTGCCTGAAAAAAAAATTGTTATATGGAAACACATTTGGAGATGTCTGGTATTTATATTCCACTTCGTTTTTTACCGTTGAAACTGAGCTTTATGTTCCACTACAAAATTCAACGATTCCTTCTCCCGTTCCAATAAAGCAGCACGGTCTTTTACTCGCTGAAGTTCATCTATCTGAAAAACAGTTGAAACCAGAATAGTTGATAAGTTGTTTCGCTGAAATAGGGAAATTACAACCAACCTAACACCAGAGATCGCCAGTCTATCTTACACGTAGTGGCTCACAACAATTTTCCATAGGTCCATAAAAATTGGCGGTAATAAGTAGTTAGAAAAACTTGATCGGGAGAATGTTATCGGTCTGGTGAGAGATTCTTTCACCATAGATATCATAAGTTTTGGTTTCCGCTCTTGGTCGTGCTTGTAAACCTGTCAGAGTGGTTACGGAGGTGCATGGAATCAAACTCACGGTTCAAAATAGGAATGTGAGAATATGGACTGCTTCAATCATTTTGTTCTTCTCAAATAAACTTTGACAAGAACAAAGTAAATTTAAGTGTCAACTAAGGTTGAAATCGATTTCACGCCTTTTGGCAAAAAATTTTATGTGTATCTACATTCCACGAACTAGTGAAGAAACACGAAAACGCGGCACAACGATACGCTCAGTATTTCTGCCAGAATTTTCAGTAACACAGATTTTGAGATTGTGATTCGATACCTTTATACCACCCAGACCTTTCGCTCCTTGATCATTTCTTTAGAACTGTCCGATGTAACTGATATATAACATGTTAAATCCAAAATTGGCTTATAGCTAGGAATACGCATATTACAAGGATTTCAAAACGTTTCTACTACCTAAAATAGTTTATGAAATCAAGCTTTCGGAATCAACGTCCATCCTCAGTGTTCAACGACTAATGGAAATAGACTAACTCATACAAACCTGTTCAGCTGAACTGAACAGTTTCATACAAGAGTGCATCATCTTCCTCGAAGAAGTTCCAAGTATTACCTGGGTTTGGAGTTCCATATTACTATGTCGCAGCTTCTTCACTTCGTTATTTTTCATTTCCAAAACAAACTTCATACTTTCCAACTCATCTGGGAGGGTTTTATACTTTGCTATGGCATCCTAGGGAAATTAGTCAAAGCAGAGGCGCACTCAGGCTGCTAAAATTACCTTAAACACAGTTCTCAAGAGGAAAAAGAAAATTGTGGGAAATGAGATAAGGAAGTCAGAAGTGGGATGAACTGCATCGAAAGAGGGGGAATGAAGAAAAAGTCAAAGACAGTTGGCAGAAAAAAAGAGTTGCTGAATGAGAGCTAAAGGGAATGAAAACTGCGTCAAGGAGTATCAAAACTAATTTTAAGAGCCACTTTAAATGGTCAGAATACAAAACCCTCAGTTGTCATGATCTGCTCTTTTAAAACGAAAATATGTTAGAAAATTTTAAAGTTTGACCAACAATTAAAGAGAAAGACCAGAGCAGAGTTACAAATTACGACAATGTGAAAATTTAAATTATATACTTAGCTATTACGATTTAAATTCTCCTTATAAAATGGTACTCTCTCATCACACCCCAGGATAGAAGTGATAACATAACTTAACAGAATAATATTCTTGTTTAAATTCTCGAGATCACAGAAAATAAAAAGAAACATCTCAACTCTTCTTTATTAAGAACGTACTCGTCCTCGTATAGAAGAACATTCAGCCATCCTGAAGGTGCTGTCTACCTGGGCTAAGTCCTCAACTGAGCCCGTGAAAGTGGAGAACTTGGGAGTCAGCTGTACCTTTGATCTTGGATATACGTTGCTTACTCAGGTAAATTTTAAAGCTCTTCATCGCTTAATCTTAAAACATGCATTTTAAAAATTTCCCGTAAAATGTTTCTAAAACGTTTGTGGTTTTAGGGTTATAACACTTAAACATCTCTTTGGCCCTGGGCAAATCAATGGAATTTTTGAGGATTAACTATGACTTCCCTGCATCAACAAAATAGCCGAATTCAGAACATTCAATTTGAAAAACTTTAAAAAAATCAAATAAAAATTATCAGTTTGCCAGAAGCATCATCTGCAAGCCAAAATTTGGTTCACTGCTTCAAACTCATTACGAGGAAGAGTAATTTGGATGGCAGTTGCAACAGCATGAAAGGGCAAAGTTCGCGAGTCCCTATTAAGTGATGAAAGAGCATACTACTTGAGTGGTGCATACTGGAGAATTCACCACTGTCAGCGTTTGGAGATCTCATATGAGACTGGTAAGTACATAAAAAAAACAACTGATTTCAGCTCTAAGGCAGACAATCTGACCATTTTGACAATAATAATATATGGTTTATCAACAGGATCAACATTGAAAGGATGTTCATCTGTACAAAAAATGCCGAATATTCTGAATACACTATACTACGACGATAAAAATTAGCTAAATACGAACTAATATATTGTAAAAAATTATATTACAGAATGTAGTGTTACAATCGAAAAAAAGACTAAATATTTGTGCAAAATATGAGGTCTAACATCTAAACTATCTCTACATGGTCAAATGTAGTCAAGGTGGCTACCAAGTTTATCAGTTGCTATCGACCTACTACATACTTAACCATCTTTGTAATGTTTTTGGGATCTAAACCTTATTTAGGGATAACAGAGAAGGTATTCAATAGCTTTGCCGTTGAATCTTGAAACATCTCCTTTCAAATAAAATTTCTAATTTTGGGGCACGACAAGATTTAAGTTTACACCAACTATCTCGTAACCGACCACAAGACGTCGCGGCCAGTTGGAATAGTACATAGAGTTATGTGTCAGTTTAATTATGTCAAGCTCAAACTGCTCTTTAACAGGAACCTAGGCTAAATTCAAGACATCAGACTCCTTTTCACATCTATTGAAAATGAAACTGGCCACAAAATTTTGGATTTTTTCAGGCTTGTGTTCTTTGTTTTGCGATCATGGGCAAAACCAATCTTGATATCTTTCTACAGATCTAGACAATTACGAAATTAAATCCATTAGGCGCAATCTTTGATAAAACTCTTTCAGAGTAATCCTCGTTAAAATTGATCTCATCGCATAAAAGCACGGCTGCTACAGTACCTGCTTGATAACCAGCCAAAAACTTGGATAGGTTCCGCTGTTTCCATAAAGCCGTGCTTAAGCTTACTAGCAATAACTTGGTAACGTTGATCTCCTAACTCCAATCGGTCGAATGCCAGGGTCCAGATCAAGTGCAATCAGTCTCTACGCTTAGAGTCAAGAAGGGTCACGATTTTTAGCAGCAATTCCCTTCGTAAAAAAAGTGGTCTGTCATACAAGTCTCTTCCTTCAGCTGCAAAATGAATAAATTGCCTGGCGACAAGTTTAGAGGGAGCCGCACTGCCTTCCAACGACTTAGCTAAAGAGAATTCTTTTCTCGCCAATATCCCAAGTAATATTACACAAGTATATTATCAGGCCAAAGAGAAAACGGTTTGGCTAAATTTCAGAAGGCGTACGATGTTTATCTTTCTAAACGTCCATGATTTTACCTGACAACTCAAGCAATCCGTGATTCGACTCTTCGCTTTGAGAACGATGAGTTGTACGTACGTTTTCCCGGCACAACCATGGTCTTTAAGGAAGATCGATGGTCTCTGCACAATAACCGACGGTAAAATTGTAAAATCTTTAAGGCAATATTCGTAAGGCTATGTTCATTATAAAGTGAACAACCAATCCGATTGCAATTTAATAAAAGCCTTGACAGCCTTTCCAGAAGGCAATTTAAATAAATTCTTTCGCCATTCAACAATTTCATAGGTTCGATTAAGTAGCCAAAACGATTCCCTTCTAAATTATTCTACGGACATGAAATGCGGTTTTGACGGCTTCTATTAAATTAGATTGGGTAGAATAACTGACGAGTTTGCTGCTGGTGTAAGGTTTATCCAATTTATTCAAATCACCTCAAAATATATTGCCAATCCTAAACATGTTTGACGAAACCTCTTCTACCTCCTAATCATTTCGAAGTCTTCCTGAAATTGGCTTTTCATTGCCTGATTTCCTTAGGCCTCTTCGTTCAGGTTCTTCTCTCAGATCCTTCAATCTGAGATTGATATTCACCCAACACACCAAAGAACTACTGCGATACAATATCTACTCACTGTAATTCAATGTGAAAAAGGGTTAGAGTTCGAATTACGGTCAAGGTCATGTACAGGAAGATTGCAAGACGGTGGCGTCAGAGTAAATAGAGATGTGGTTACAAACTGAATTTGGTTGAATGTGACCGGAACAATAGCAAAAAACTGCTCATCCAAATTTTCACATTATTATTAGTATTATGAAAATCAGTTGTATAACATTAGTTTTAGCAGGCACTTTGCATCACATGCTCTGAATGATCCTCAGAGAAACAGGAATAAAAGTTTCATAAAAAGTTACCTGTACAGGATTTTAACTTGCACTTTTGGGTAATCGGATTGTCGCTCTACCATTTGAGCAACCGATTCGACCAATTTTTCTTTGGTCGATTTCCGCGAGATTTAAGGTTATCATGAAAGTTTCCCTCTACACATTGTCTACGGATTAGTCCCTCCCATTGTTGCTTTCATTATGACCCATGGATAACTGGTAACTTTCTTGTAAATATTGTTGGGACCGAAAATTTAGCGTGCGGACAATGGAGCAAAAGCCCTCTCTAAAGATGTGTTCACATCAGCGGACTAGGACCAGATTTGGAATGGAATTGGACTAAAACTAGATGGGTTCACATGACCGTTTTGGACTGGGTTTGGACTAACAGCAAAAGTGGTATATCAAGGGTGAGAAAGGACGGTAAAAAGTTTATTTTAACCAAATGATTTCTCGTCATGCAAATTTACCCACTTCAAGTCAAAATCCGGTCCGACTGCGTTTACAGTTGGCTGGGTCCAATTTAAGTCCTTTCTCAGACCACCCTAACCTGGTAGACTCAATTCCAGTTCGATTGCTAGTGATCACACTAAAAATTTCAGTCCAAATCCAGTGCGAGTGCGCTGATGTGAACACACCAGTTCAGTCCTGTTACTAAAAATGCAACTTCAAGGCCTCGTGTGTTAAGAATTAACCAATAAAGTAAGAGAAACAACACAAACAAATCCTAGCAACGAGCAACCTAGCAACGACAAGGAAGTCATTTGCTATTTTTATTCCCCTGCGGTCACTGGCGGTTTGTCCCAGTGCGGGTTGACTGATCGTCGTTAAAAATAGCAAGTGACTTCTTTGTCGTTGCTAGGTTGATTGTTGCTAGGATTTGTTTTGTTTCTGATACTTTGTTGGTTAATTCTTATCACATGATTCCTTTTAGCATAAAATCTAGTCTAATTGACAGGTTTTACAAGGCTATAATTTAAAAATTTCATCATCTCAAAACACGAGCAATGAAATTATATTCGCACCAAAATTGCATCAAAGTTATCAAATCCCACGCCCTAAATTTTTGTTATCCAATATTATCTGCGATCCAGCTCGTTTACAAAGTGGCCGATTTCTGAGCTCCAGAGGGGATCGAACTAACACCCTTCTGATGACCTGTGACGCGTTATAGACGCGTTATGTGTTGGCGTATTCCCATGCTGGAGGGGTGAAGAGTTGCAAGCAAAGGTATTTACATTTATAATTCACTCTGTGGAACGTCGGACCATTGATGTTCTCCTCCAACATGTCCGCTGTTAACATGCGCACAGTCTATAACCAATGAACTAGTGACACTATGAGAGCTGAAGTGTTGGATTGACCTTTGTGTTTCCTATATGTGCTAGCCACAATATATGATAATGCATGTGAAAGAACGATCTGATTGTTACGCAAAAATACTGAGGATGTGTACTTGGTGTTATAACAAATAAGAGCTGAATGTTCCCAAGCTCGTTTACTTAGAAATCGTTTACTGAGTAAATGAGCTTGAATAAAGTCTCTTTCTAACCTGTAAATTTAATTGCATCTTGTTTGATGAATGTTTGACGCTACTCATAATCAAACGTTTCGATACCTCCATCCAGTCTCTTCATCAGCAGGGATCGTTGTGAGGCTGCCGGTAATCAGGAGTAGTCTGGTGTGTATCTAAAACAACCCAAAAATTGCTTTCTTCTCTCCAAAAAATAACATTCTGCTTTGAAAGAGCCTGCGTACCAGACCAACCAAATAATGCATAGGAAAATTCCAAAATTGTGATTACCATTGTGATTATAGTGGTCTATTGCCTGAAGCCAACTTGAATTGGAAATAAAATGGAATCTCATCCTCACAAAGATCACTGTTGATGACGTCTCTAGATCATAACGTCAAAACGTTGAGTCCTGAGCAGTAGCTTTTCAAGTTATGTCCTATATTTTTAAGCAGCGTTAAAACTATCATTGATTTTTCACACAGCTGAGTAAGGAATTTTCCCGTTGTTGTATCTATACAGCTTACCTGTATTCTAAGCTCAATATCCTTTTTGGAATCCTCTTCTGTAACTCTGAGTTTTTCAACCATCTTATTACATCTTCCTTCTGATTCTGACAAACGATTCTAAAACAATAAATTGTGAAAAACATTCAAGTTTCTTCTAGCTTAGGAGTAGTTTACGGATAACGCATGCATATTTTAAACCACTAGGGTCAGTAAAGTTTAAAATGTTTGAATAAACACACTGAAGGAGTGCAACACCGTCACTTTTCGTCTCTGGGTTGATCTAGAAATCTAGATGACATTTCTACAAATAGTACAAAAAGTCGCGAATCACGAACTCGGAGGTTCCTTGCACCATGCGCCCTCTTCCGTCTTCCAAAACTTAAAATGAAGCTACCTAATCCAAATGAAATGTAACTGCAGAATCAATAACATTCGATTTTAAAGTTCATTCATCACGAGTTTTATCATAGCAATTTCAATTCACTTTTAGTTCGCCTTTTTTTACCCATTAATTTTTACGTTATTTTGTACCTGAAGTTGCTCCATTTGTTCCTCGTAATCGGCTTTAATTGTCTCAATTTCGGCGTGGCGTTCTTCGAGAAGTTCTGTGAAATTTGAGAGTACACTAATCACATCAATTTTGAATCATAAAGCAAAAGAACAACTTTTACACCCAATCTATAAGAATACTGACGGAAATATAGTCAAGTATTCTAAGAATGGCTTATCAACAATGCCTTTTAGTTCCAGAAAACTACATCAGAAGCTCTAAAATACACAAGTCTAGGCAATTTGCACGTGGTTGCCGAACAATCTGTTTTGTACACCGAAAGAAATTATTCTATGTTTAAATTAGACTTTAGTTTTCACGCAACACTGGAAATCAGCCTTTACTTTATGTTTCTATCGTTCTTGTTCTTGTACGCTCGTAATGAGCTTTACGTGTCATGTACACGAGTGCATGGTCACTGATGGAGAGCTGGACTGCGACAGAGTTTACGCTTTTTGATCATGAGTTCGTGATGCACAGATCAATAAGAGTGCGAGATTTAGGAGTGATTCACCGAGAGAGTGAATACAAGAGGTTCCGTAATCAATTGATCTAGCCCGAAGATATCAAGTATATTATTTAATCTAGAGGTAACCAACTAGACATAGTTTAGACCGTGGTTTGGTAATTTTGATAATCAAACACTATAAGTTGTCGGGGGTCATGTCATCTCGAATTGTGTAATTTACACATTTAGTAATGCGGTGGAATAAGAATGTATTTTTCTATGCTGGGATTATGTACATAAAGATTAAACGGATTTCAACTTTTCCGCACGTAACACGCACATAGGAAAACGAAACACTGGAAATCAGCCTTTAGAAAAAAAATCTACGAAATGTCTTTAAACTTATTCTATTAATTGTCCATTCCTAGAAAATGTTTCTATGCATTACATTTAGCTGTAATCTTCCATCAAAGTATTTATGCACACGTTTTTAGGTCTCAAATTTGTATTCTTCCCATTTCGAGAAACTGTGTGGTGCCACCTTAAGTAGTCGCACGAAGATTCTAGAAGATTCAAGATTCCATGACCATACTGGTCCCAGTTGACTAGATAGAGTTCGACTCACGTCCAAGTTTTTCGAATTTACTTTCGCAGTGTAAGTTAATTATGAAATTTTCTCTTAAAGGTTTAATATTGGACATTATCCAGGCACTTTGTTTAACCCTTTAACGCCCCAGTATCCTATATACAGGACAGAAAAAAACAAAGCAAATAGAAAGCAAAAACAAAGAGAGAAAAAAGAACAAAAAAAAGAACAAAAGAAAAAAAGTCCAGGCGTTTAAGGCTTAACACGTACTACGCAATGAAATTTGTAATTCATTTTTTTCAAACGACAAGTTAATCAGTGGCTGATCACCCCCTTAAGGTCTATTCACACAGGACGCGAAACCGTAACGTGACGCGATTTTTATAATTTCGGAAGAGGATAAATTCGTCCCTGATGAGAAGCTTGATAAAATAAGAATGACTTGATAACTTGTTGATTCTACTGCATACAAAACCTTGAAATGTTCATTTCTAGAATAATTTTATTCGCTTTTAAAAACTGGAAAGTCGCGTCGCGGTACGGTTTCGCGTCCAGTGTGAATGGACCTTTAGAGTGGAATTTATTTTGTTTCTTCCTTTTCATGTGTTACTGTATCACGCGCAGAAGAGACACGTAACGCAAAACTGACGACCGCAAGGTGGCAACGTACCCAACGTTAGATTGTTAAAGTCAATGGTCTGGACGCCGTGGAGAATCGTTAGATGTTTATGCAAGTTAATCGTCCAGGCCGTCAAAACGTCAGTCACTTCCACCAACAGTCTTTCTCAAGACTACACTATCCTGGAAGATCAACTTCCATAAACATCTAAAGTTTGATTTTTGTTGGGATATACATGCTGCTTTTTCTTTTAAAAAATCAACAAGCTTTATCAAACTGCTTCAACTTTGTTTCGCTTATATGACGCCAGCTGGTAACTGCTCTGAAGACGACTCGAATCAACAAGTTGAAAGTTTAGCATGATGTTGGTGGAGAATTGGTGGCGTTTCCACAAACTTATATTTACTTCAAAACTGTCACCATGCAAACTTTCAAAAATAAAGCTTCATTCATTTTCTAATTCATTCATGCAAACATACCTTCAATAGCCTTAGAATGCCGTGATTCTAACACAGCAAACTCATGTTTGTGTTTTTCATTAATATGAGCAATATCCTGGACGTACGTTTCTTCAACTCTTTTCATCTAAAGAATAACAGAAACCAAGTACAAATATGCCCAGTACCCTGAGTCTCATCTGACCTAACAACCAATACCGAACTTTTTCACGGAAATGTCGGAACGTAAGCTATCAGTAGTTTTAGGGTAAAATTATAAGGAATTAGGAGACATTTCCTATCTCGGCTTAATATAGTTTTCTTACTTTTGTTTGGTGTTTGTTTTCTGGTTGTTTTTTTTTTTTTATTATTATTTATATTCATACTTAATTTCATTTTGGTCATCGAAACTTCAGTTGATAGTTTCCATCCCCCTACAGTTTTGCAAACACTCCAACTTATTGTTTCTCGAAACAACTTGTGTGTTCGACCATGACGATGACCACTGCAGCCGCAATGGTGAGATCGTGAACTAAAGTTAAGACGAGGAGGAAAGGGGAGGGAGGGAGAGAAAAGGAAGGAGAAAAAGGAGAAAAAGAAGGAGAAGAAGAAGGCAGAGAAGTAGGGAGAATAAGAAGATGGGAAGGAGAAAATAAAAGAAGGGTGAGTGCAAGGAAGACAGAATAAAAAAGGGTGGCAAACAGATTGAGGGAGAGATAAGAATAGATAAGGTATCATGGGCGATGTATGAGAGGAATAGAGTTAGAAAGCATCGTATTTCGCTTTAATATCCAACTCAAAAAACATTTTCTTCAATTGGAATTTTAGCACAAAATATTTTTGAAATGGTTTACAGTTTTGAAGTGATACAGTCATGGGAGCCTCATATGTGCCAGAATTGACGTGATTCATCCAGGGGTGTACGTACACAAAATTTTCGGTGGCTGTTTATGCCCTCGGGATTGACTTTTAGCGATTCACTATCCCAACACTTTTTGGTTTTGGACCTCAGCGACAAATTTTTCAATGAGGAGGATGTGAGAGCTTTCAGGATATAAAATATCTGTTATAGTGGATAGAAAATTGCTAACGCTTCTCCAAACCGTGATCGAAACATGAATGTCATTTTAAGCTAAAACGTTCCTAGTGACAACCTTGCCCCGTAGAATTATCAGACATATTATTAGACATAGAATGCGCGCTTGGTGACGTGACAGGGGACAAACAGAATGTTTTTTTGCCCTTAAAAACTCGCCATATTGGATTTACGTTCGGGGGCTGACTATCAAAAAATCGTAATAAGGCTCAGCTGTTGTATTGTCTTCTTGGGAGGTTTATCTTCCTATGGGAAACTTGTAAAAGATGTCCGAACTTAGTCAAATTTTCGGTTTACCGACAAATGTTTTTAGCTTTCAAAACGTTATCAACTCACTGAACTCGCTTTTTTCTCGAGTTTGGTCTAATGCCCTTTTCCATCTCATGAAACACATCTTGCATGTCATTGGATGAGGAGGGCTAATGACATAGCAAGATGGCGGACTTTTGAGGACATTTTCCAGAGGTTCATCCACAGTGGAGTTATACAGAGGTCAGCGCTCCCACTCCTTGAGATGAAGTTGGCCTGGTGTTGCCCTGGTGTTGGCCCGGTAAAAAAACGAAGCATGTCCACCTGTCCCCTGGTATATTTCGTGTTTTGCGGTATTATGCATGATCAAACTCTGACCAAAACGGCAACCAACCCCAGCCCTACCCTTAAAAAGTAAAAACAAAAAAGCAAGTATGACCAAAGGCGGAAGATTATTACTATTTTAGAACTGGTTGATAAAGTCTTGTAACAATGAGGCTAATCAAGTAAGGCATTTTTCTCAATGAAAGGCAGTATTACTTACGTTGGATTGGACAAAAACTTTTAGTGGGAAAAGTATGTATACAAACCATAAAGTCAAAAATCGTGCCTTACAATTAACCACTGTAGAAAAATCGTCATTTATTGTTCGGCATGTGTTTTGTCGTAGTAAGTTTTTTTCTCCGTTTTAATGGACTTGAATTTCCAATTTTCCCTTGACGGTGCACTTGAAGGGGTTCTTAACACCTCACGCGTTCTCAGTTCCCAATCTGACGAGTTGGTAAAATATAAAATAAATGAATTTTGCCCTGTTTGTTATAAATAAGAAACCACATGGTTTCTCGTAAAATTACGGTTTAATTTCACTTGCGTTTTCCAGTTTATAAACCACCCGTCGTCCTTTCGCGACTTGAGCAATTTTGTGGAACTTTGAAAAAAACTGACCTTAATTTTACTGGACCCCATACAATTACCTGTACTACTCTTATTACAGAGTTGAAATAACATGACCCGAGGCTGCCAAATGCGACCAAATTTTACATCTGCCGACCAGATATATTCCATATGGGTAGCCCTCGTGGCGACTTAGCCCCTATTGATAAAATGGTCTGAAGGGTGGGAAAATGTTTCACCGTCGGTTGCATCTAAGTGGAAACACCACTTATCAAAACCCGCCCCAAATTTAACACCAAAGTTTTGTTGCGGGATCAACAATTTGAATCGGCGTGTTTGTGACATTGGTTGATTCATGTACATCGAATGAAAATCTGTTTCGTGTCTAAGCAAACATCTAAACTTGACGTTGCGAAACTTGACTTGTTTTTATATGATGTGTTTCTGCTTAGGTGCAATCGACAGTAACCCCCCTTTATTTGGCAAATATATTATGACCGTCGCACTAAGGCCTCCGCTATACTGAGAATACTGAGAATATTTATTTATGTTGTGACTGCGATGCTCCATTTTTGTTTGGCCAGTTGAGATATAATTAGGGCTATTGAGTAATCTCGTAAGTGCCAGTGCTTATACAAATAATAATTAGTTTGCAATACTCCGACGTTATGTCAAGTCACATGGCGTTGTGAAGTCTGACATTTCACCATTGCTCATTATCCACGGATTTATTTCTTACTACTATATCTACCTACGTTTAATTTTTGGATTAATACTAGTAAGTCCTAATGTCAACACAACTAAGTGACCGTCAACATAAGGCAACCTAATATTGTCGAGTAGCCACCTGGGCAACTAAATAAAATTTTTTTTATTTTAACTCTGAATTTGGTGTATACTACAAGTACTGTAGGATCTAACTTGTATAACTGGAACATTTCGAAACATTTTGGGACAGGCATTTCGGGACCGAAGTTTCAGGATCGCCAAATACTGGGGATATACACACCACACATCAGGATTCTTTCATATGTTACCTTTAAGTCGCAGCTTCGTTTAAGGTCTTCCATCTTCTTAATATTTCGTTTCCTCACTATACAATACCAAGAAATTACATCATCTGAGATACGTAGACATTGTACAAATATAAAATATTTTATTGTAAGCTTAGCATGCTCTTTGGTTTTAGTTAGGTATGTTCTCAATAGTTAAGCAGCACAAAAATATCTAATAATTATCGCATGAATTTTAATGATTTAACTGCAGTTTTCACCTTTTTCCAGGTCCTGTTTGTGATCGTCCCTAAGTTTAGCCTGCATTAACTCTTGTTTACGTTCATGTTCTGCCTTTAGCAAAGCTAATTCGACCACACTGTCACTCTTAACTGAAAGCATCTCGTCCTCCAAACGTGTTCTGTAATTGGTCTCTTTTGCTACGAAAAAAGAAATAGAATATTGCTGGTATTGGTGTGAGTATTCACTAGGACAATAGTTCCTTAACAGCTAAGTAATAGATAAAGCATGACCAGCCGATCTGTATCTGATTTACAACGCAAGCTGCAAGCGAGCCGTAGTAAATCAGATACACAAAAGGTTTGGGAGACTGGAGGAACTTAAGAATGGTTAAACTGACGTTTCGAGCGAAGACGCTTCGTCGGAGTGAAACGTAGCATGCAAAAAGAAGTAGCTGGTGTTTTTATATTGAGAAGAAATCATGTGACAAAAAGATGACCAATAGGATTTAAAAATCGATAACAAACTAGTTAATGAGATGTAAACGAGGGATAGTCATTTGCTATTTTAAAATGTCGATCAGTTAACCGAAGAGGGGGAGGACCCGACAAAGGCCCCAAGGGAATGGTAATACGCAAAAGGTAACAAGCAACGGGTTAAAAGAAAAGGAAACTCAAGAGAATAATGGATACAAGCCAATGCTTTTTTATGCGAGGAAAAAGCATTACCTTATGAGAAGGAAAATGTCTTTATAAAAACAATAAATGAAAAAAACTGAAAAGAAATAAGGGATACAAGCCAATGTATTTATCCGCCCCTGCTAGACAGATCATTAGCTTGTGAAGGGATAAATGAGACAAACTGAAATAATTACTAAAATAAAATCTGAGGGAATAAAGCTCACAAGCTAACGTTTTTATCTGCCCCTGCAAGACAAAAACAGTAACTTCGCGAGAAATCAAATGAAAGAAAAGCGCTCATTGATTCCGTAGGGATCAATCAATCAATCAATCAATCAATCCGTTTATTGAAACCATTTTGCAGTTAAAAACTGAATTACATGGTATATCTAATTATACTTAAGAAATATTAAAATATGTATAACATCTATTATGGTACTATTCTATAATTGTACTATAATGTATATATAGTTATGTACTATATATTCTACCTATATTAAACGAGTAGTATTTCGCCGTTACAAAATCTTTAAAACGTTCAGATAAATGGATGGCAAAACATGGCCAGAGGCGACGTCACTACGTAAGTTGTAGTCATAGTTTTTAATGTAAGGACGAATTTCCATAATTTTTGTCAGAGGGTTGGAAAAATTGTTGCTACGCCGCAGGGATTCAACAAACTTCTTACACGCCTCATCTCGACGGTCACTTAAACGTTGAAGTTTTGTTGTTTCCAAAGTCTGTTCATAAAGTAGACTTGGATATATTATTCTTAGTGCCCTCTTCTGTGCAGATTCAATGAGGTCAGATAGAGTATTTGGTAGTGAAGGCTAGGCCGGTGACGCGTATTTGATGCCACTTCTGATGAAAGATACATAAATTTGAATAATATCTAATACTTTAAGCCCAGCTTTCTTTAACAGACGCAGAGCGTATAGGCGAGAATTCGCCTTCTTTAAGACTTTCTCAACATGGGTATTCCACGATAAATCGGCCGATATCCATAAACCGAGAAGCTTAAAACATGACACAGTCTCGACCGATTTGCCGACAACAGTAATTACATTTTCGTTTGATGTATTATATTTCAAAAATTTTATCTGCATCTGTTTACACTTCTTGGGGTTCAAAATCATCCCTCGTTCACTAGCAAAACTTGAAATATCCTTGACTACCAAAGGCATTAAACTTAATGAATTTCGTGGTATTATCTCAAGGGCTGAAGCATCATCGACGAATTTAATTCTTCCAGGCCATTCTTTGAGTAGTGAATTTACCAGGATAGCGAATAACGGGCCTACTTTAGTTCCCTGAGGAAGATCTCCATTTGGTTTCTTCCAGGACTATACGGAGTTTCCGACCCTTACGTACTGTTCGCGATTCGAGACAAATGCCTTAATCCATAGAGTGATCGCAGGGTGCACTCCAAGGACATTAAGTTCCTTAATAATGAAATTATGGTCCACCAGGTCAAAACCTTTTTTGAAATCAGCAAAACACAACCTTGCAGTGCAAGACCCTTCTTCCAGACCAGCCAGGATTGAATGCAACAGATATACCAGAGCATGTGTGGTAGATTTTTTAGGGAGAGCACATTGTTTAAAATCAAGTTTATCCACAATCTCTGGAAGCAAGTTGTCTAATGTACAGCCCTCCATAACTTTTGCAACCTGCGATGTCAAAGAAATCGGTCTTAAATCGTCTTCGATGCTCAAGGGAGGTGAAACCTTTGGAATAGGCACAACGAAGGATCTCTTTAATCCTCCTGGGAAGATACCATGTAAGATACATGAATTATAAATATCCGCTATGATTGGGGCGAATTCAAACGCAAATGCTTTTAAAATCTTATTTGGAATCATATCCAGTCCGGGAGATTTCGTAGTTTTAGTCTCACGAAGTTTCATATAAACCTGGTGGGCATTGACGAGGTACTCATTGGGTACATCTACTAGACCAACTTCGCCATAGGGTGGTAAGGGATCACAATGAGACGTAAGATCAATAAGGAAGTCATTAAACCTTTCCGCCAATTGATCACAACTAGGGCCTTCATCAGAAAGGAGTTGATGATGCCAGGAGTTTCTAGACGATGATATGCCACCGAGAGCTTTGACCTCCTTCCACCATCTTCTCGGTTTCGAATTCTTCAATCTCTTCACCGTTCCAGCGTAATACTTATTACGTGCAGCTTTTATCATAGATTGAACTTTATTCCGCCAAAATTTATAGGTATTTGAACTTTTTCCTTTTTCATGGAAGGCTTTCTGGCGTTTTGCAATAGCAGTTTTAACTGAAGACACCATCCACGGCTTATCACATTTTCGGAGCTTAGTCCTTTCCAAAGGGAAATAGTCACTGATTAACGCATTTATCATCCTATTGAATTTTTCATATTTTGCATCGCAATCAGATGTATGAAGAACATCAGACCAATCGAGAGAAGTAATCAACCGTCCAAAAGGTCGCATTTTACGATCTCTAAGGTCCGGTTTCCATAAAGGTGATTTATCAAGTTCGGTTGAAAGGTTTTGAGCTGCCATAAGGATTGCATTATGATCACAGGTACCAATAGGAGGAAGTTGAATTGATTCGTAGTGTTTATCCTTCAACTTAGTTAAGCACCAGTCCAGGATTACGTTATCTCTGGTAGCTACCTTAATTATTTGCGACAAGCCGCTTGTTCTTTGAATATGCTTAGCATCGAAGCCAGTGCTTCTGTAGTTAAAATCACCAGTAACCAGAACAAGAGCTTCAGGATGTGATTGTAAAAAGGAATCTACATTGGTCTGAATATGCAGATACAAATGTGCGTTCCCAGCACGGAGAGATGATGGAGAATGGTAAACCACAGCTAACAAGATAGTCGGAATTGAATGTGGCAGTTTCTTTGGTCTTACTAGCAACCAGAGAGATTCGACCATTGAATTTTCAAATTCACTAATCGTCAACAATAAATATTGTTGTGAATGTAGACACGGACGCCGCCTCCACTAGAAGTTAGACGGTCATTTCTAAACAAATTAAAATTAGGCAAAGATATCGTACTGTCAGGAATCGTAGGTGATAGCCAGGTTTCAGTTAGACAAATCATGCTGACATTGTTAGTGGATACCACAGCGCAGACTTCATCGATCTTCGGTGTAAGAGAACGGATGTTGCAAAGAAGTAAATTAGGGAGTTTAGCCGGCAATATGAAACGATAAATTCACATTTAACCTACACCGCTGAAGTCAACTGAAAAAGTTAACTCGAGCGGGATTTGAACTCGCACCTTCGGGAATCCGGTCCGCCGCTCTACCTGTTCAGCTATCGAGTCTACAGGGATTGG
>JBAHVQ010178031.1:0-16997 GCA_036872915.1 Nanipora kamurai
AGCGTCAACTCTTTGCTAGCTTTGAGACCGGAATTTAACTCTGGTGTGTCAAATTTGATTAAAAGAGCTTCTAAAAAACAACATTAAAACATTCTCTCTTGTTTTTTAAAAAACAACATTTAAACATTCTCTCTTGTTTTTTACTCATATCTTGAGTTTACTAGATGATTTTATTCGGTATATGTTTTGTTTTATATTTCTTCAAATTATCGGCTGGCCATGGTTTTAAGAACCATTTTCTTTCATGCATTTTCAGGTAAGTCGATACCGCAGTCACATCTTCAAAATTGTGATAAACTACCTGGTAATTCTCCAAATGAACTTACAAACATCGTTCAAAGTAAAGCACAATGTTTAATTCTATGAACCTAATGTTGGCAACGAAAGTGCCTTTTACATGAAACGCGGCAATATACTGCGCAACGATTGCCAGAATCTCCTTACCGTCGTAATTAGACCATAACCAGGAGAATTGGAACCATCGTTAAAGCGGTATGACCACAGGATGAAATGTCGTATGTACTATGAAGCAAAGATTTGTACATGCTGACTAATGAACTCGGCATCATGAAATTTCGTGGCTCATTTGATCTGAAAGGTTTCGGCATTTGATACCGCTGATGGCTCAGGGCCTATATGTAAAACTTGAATGTTTGTCAATTTTGTCTACTCTGTAATTTCATAGGCTAGTGAACCATTCATGAGCATCGATACGATACTCACTTGGTTATCGATGATTGTATAACGTAACTGTACATGCATGTGTGGAACAAAATTCACGTGTAAAATCGGCAGTATATAATTACCGACGATTTAAAATTTGGTGACCACGTTATTATCAACACAAATGCCATATCGAAACAGGAAACAAATATTAGACTGACTAGATTAAAATTTCATTCGATTTAGGCTTTTAGTTATAGCCAAATACTCAACACTAGTCTATTCTAACTTCCACAATAGTTACGTTTGCAAAATATTGTTTTGGAGTTTTTAGGCTGTGAGTTTGCAACTATCAATTTAAAAAGAACTTTGCCCTCTAAAAACGAGGGATTAATAGTTACTTCAGCCACGTTAATTGACTTTAAAAAGTCACTGAAATATTTAAAACAAAACCCTGTAGTTTTTTATTGGTTGAAAAAAATTTGGAACCATTTATCGCAAATATACTGTGATTTGTTAGCGAATGTTTTGCATTGTTGAGAAATATTCTGTATATTGCTGTCCTATTTTCGGTTGGTATTCATCCTAAAGATTTCATGAGTAAACTTTTTTTATGAAAGTTGTAACCCGTTCATGGACTTGCAAGCTTGGAATTACAAAAGAAGATTACGAATGTTTGTTTGAGGATCAGAAACATCTGAGGATCTGACCTTCACCAACGCTCTTACGTGTAGCTCTTAATGTGTCTACGGTCTAGTATTTGTAAAGCAAACACAATGTTTATGACGTGATTACTTGAGAACTTGGCTCCATAAGAAGAGCAACTGAGCATTTTTTGCATTTATTCCATGTAAAATATAGATAGAGTGATGTTTTATTTATAATACCTATTTATAATAAAAACATCGATTGACCAGCTCAAAGTGAACTGGATTTTATTTCCTTATTCCAGAATAAGAACAATTCAGATTGAACAGCAATCGTATCTTTATGAGACCTATTACTATTTAAAATATGGATGGAGCAAAGTTTTGCCTGTTCTTCATTCGAATAGAGAGTGCTCAGGCTAGTATGCATATTGTGGCAACAGAAAAAAAAAAGAAAAAACCCAAAACAAAACAGTTATATGTTGCTTATTTGAATCCACCATAGTTGACAATTGCTTGCTGTTGACGGTAAATTAAACCTGTTGTTTTCATATTAGTAAAACAAAAGTTGGAAATTGTTCAAAATAATGTAACTTAGATGTGAAATTTCATTCCATGTAAACAGTGCCTCAACCGAAAACACAATCGTGAGATAGTTTTGCTCCTGACATTCGCATGAAACTTGATCAAACAAAATGAGACCTTGAACGTCCCGCATGAAAGACGGGAAGATTAAGATTGGTGTAACCAATATCAGTCAATTTATACGAGAGAGACTTCATGACTATAGCTAAGTGTAATTGGACAGAGAGATTGATTAACTAATGACAGTGGAACTTTGACATGTTCACTTTAGCCCTTTATCTGCCAAAGTAAAACTCACCAATAAATGAATACTATATTGACTTTCAAAAGACAATGATATCTGTTTTTCATGATGTATGACAGTGTTTTCTTCACATGCTGGTGATGGTATGGCTGATGAAAGCTAGCAAACAGTGCTTTGAGGAGAAAAATGTAATATAAGGAAAATTACACCTTGAAAACTCAGTAAAAATAACTTTGAAATGTAAGAGCATTAAAAAAAAATTAAATTTTCGATTTCTGTTCGAAAGTATATAGCCACAAGTTTGATGCTTAAAGCTTTTTGATGATTACAGCTTTCTGGAGGTTGAAAAACAACCTGTTTGTCAGGTTGATGACAAACATCTGCGCCAGATTCAGTCACCAGTGACGGATGGAGACTTTAGTATATATATTTTACTCTGGCTAACGTTAGAGCATTTTACCCGTCAAAGGGAAAGCCCTCTGTGGCCAAGTAGTTAACAAACCCAAAGACGTAAATTATCGATCGTATCTTAGAAGTCCTAAAATTTCGACAGCCAAAAAAACCTCAAAAAAAAACTAAGAAGCGCGACCAGGATGATTCATAATTAATAAGTTTAACTTTTTATGACCAATATATTTTTTATTTTAACGAGCTTTCGATCGTCAGACTGTAGCCTTCAGCAACGTGCACAAGACCAGTAGGGTCTGGGAACTGTCATAAATTTAAGCTAAAGGAACGGATGTTTCGAGCTACGGCACTTCGTTGGCAGGGAGAGTGGAGCCGGGGGGCGGAGAAGCTAAAGCCTCCTCCTCTTTTTCTCCTAGATCATTACGTATTGTGTATTCTTAAATGCCTTAATAAGTGAAAATTTTATGGTTTGTGCATGAAGATTGTGCAAGTTGATCGTTTGCAGTTTCATATTGGGTTCAGATTTATGAGTTAGCGCTGTAACAATTCACTAATATCTAAGTACACGAAGTCTTTTTGAAGAAAACTGCGGCCATGATCATAGTACTGCGCTAAAAATGGAAATTACCTGAGAACGTTAATTCTGCAATGATGTTGAGTAAGAAAAAAGTCAATATCCAATAAAATTTACCATGTTTGCTACAATGAAATTTTAAACGTAGGGACGAAATAAGATTGTTTTTCAGAACTTTTATTTTTGTAAAATGTTCTGGAGGTTCTCTGATTTTTAGCGTTAACTCACCACCTGAAGTAATGCTCTGCCGTCCATGTTGAAGTGAAACACTTAAATTTTCTGCCGTTACCTGACCCTTTTGGTCTTGTAAAGCGTTCAACGCAACCCACGCAGCACTCTACTTTTGTAACCTTGGGGACATGCGGGTAGGTGATGACAACATACCTGTTGAAAATTGTCCGGCAATGGATCGCTCGTAAAAATAAAAATATCTTATCAGTCAGAGAAAGCTATCATAACTCTCTTTCCCTTCCTTAAGGTCCCTGTACACAAAACCTGAGATACCACAGCGAGCCATAGTATTTTAATCAATGAAAGATGTAAAATGTAGGATGTTGCGTTGGTAGTATGCAAAACAGCGCCGAAAGTTAAAAGGTTGATAGACTGCCGAGTATGAGTAATATGTGAAAAATTCTGACGTTTCGAGCAAACGCCCGTCAGTGGTCTTAGTACAAGGGTCTTTGCTCTAAACGACAGAATTTTTCTACGTATATTCGGCATTCTACTAATTTTCTGCGCTATTTAATCAATAGCTGTTCCTAGCTGCTAGCCACGTGACTGTCGATAGGAACTTGGATTTTCTCTTAATCCTCACAATTTTATCAGATGTTTTATCGTATGGAATACGGTTCGACGTTTGGAATACAACATTGTATCCCAACGGATCTGGACACTGAACATTCTGCAGGCTCGCGATATGAGATGTTAGTGAAATGGTCTCGCAGTATTTGTTTTATTAGCACTTTGGTAGTCATGCTGGCGACCTCCTCAAAAGACTTGATATATTGGCTCGTTTATTTTCCTTTTTTTTTATATTTTCGTCCTTTTAATGCTTGTCACCTGTTAAATTGACCGGACAACTTTTGAATGTATTCAAGTTACAGTCCATGCATGATAATACATGTACCGTGTGACTGACCTCTGGCGGAAATACTTTATTTTAAAATACCGTGAGTCTGGCCTCGGTCATTGGATCCTGGAGGCCCAGTCAGTCCTTCTCCAACCCGAGATGGAAAATTGTATATCATTTCAATTAACCTTAAGTGTTCCAGAAAGTAGAAATATTAAGATAATGACGTGGAGGCGATGACTGACCAATATCGCGAACAAAACTAGGACCACACACTTCCGCTCATTAAACCGAACCATCTTCGTGTATTTTATTGGGCGACTTGCGTAGTTTCTGGCCTTTTGGTGCAAAGTTTGTCCAACACAGATCGCCGGTGCCTCAATGGTATCATAAAACGATGTGCAATGGAAGCCGGGAAGGCATTTGTCGTCGAACTCTCCTCTGGGAAACGAAGGTAACGCTTGATAGACAAGTCAATAAATTATCTAATCTTTCATGGTCTTGTGACCACTGCTAATCATTATTTAATCACTATATGGTGTCAAACAACTCCGGAACGATCGAAATTCACCATAGTCAAACCGCCAAGGTTATTTTTTAGGAGCAGAATGTCGGCTCGTTGATGAAGATATAGACGAGGTCTGACAAACATTAATGATGTAATTTTATTACATATATATAATATCCATTAATGCTACCTGTTGATCAAATTATTTATGTCGAAGACATTTGAGGGATATTTCAAGACATTTATCAGTAAACGCTTGTGTTTTATTCCAAATTAAAAAACGTGCCAGGACACGTTTATCGTTCATTGACACTTCCACTCTGTTTCATTGAATTTACTTAATGAGGAGAGATTAGCGAGGGGAATGGACGCTAGAGTATTCTTTTTACCTTGTCAGGTATCCTATACAAACCTCGTTTCGAAAATACTTTTCCTCAACAGTAAAAGGTCGAAATTGGTTGGTCCATGTTTAAATCGTCGACTATGTATTGTCTATTTAGTATCCTGACTGCTAATGTTGGGGATAAATTCATAAGGGTCCTTTATGCGATAGTAAATGAGCCGCAAAAACTTTAGTAATGACCCACAGGGAGGTTGTTCGCAGTCAGAATAAGCGGCGGCTTAAATAAGCCGCAAAAATGCTCGCATAAATATCCTGTTCACTGTTTATTTTCGCAGAGGCTTAAGTTCTTCGTTATAATTGGCTCTATCGTTGTTTCTCACGGAAGGGTTTGTTCATGGAACTATTTTATGTTTAGAGTGACACTTGACTAAATTTGTAGCGAAACTATTTCCTTTCGAGAGCACTCGGTTATAAATAACACGAGCGTAGTTCTTTAAGTCGTTGGCAGTTTCCGTCGGTGATATTTATCACGTCATAAGACTACAGTAAATAGGGTGGTACCAGAGGGCACCCAACTCCCCCGTCAGGGAACGTTATCCACAGAATAAATTGATGATTTGTCGGGAAAAGAGAAAAATAGACGTTCTGACTGTTCGTTATAATTTTCTTTAGATCACAAGAGACAAAAGATGTTTTATTTTGCATATCTTTACAGCATGCAACTGTTAAAGAAAATATGAATAATGACTTTGTTACTGTTGGTAGTACAGATTCAGTAATTTATCAAACATATAAAATAAATTCATCTCCTTATGTCAAACGTGGAATTAAAATGCTGTTATGAGTTCGTGGTTCCGATTATTACTCACTAAAAACGACGTGAAGTTTTACGCCTCTAAATTCTGAAACTTCCCGGGGGTGTTGCTCCTGGTCCTTTACGACAGCCCTCCTTCAAATGGCTGTAGCCACCATCAAAAAATGCAAGAATCTTTAACACCTGCAACTTTATTCGACCTATCATATGATATCTTTCTGCTTTGCTATTAATACATTGATTGACATTTACCGCAATATCTGGTGTATTCGAAATAAAGGAGGAGGATTCGTTAGGTAAAAGACACTATTGTTCTATCCACACAAGTGTAATTTATGGAAACTTTACTTTGGGAATTTTTATGGCGTTTCCTGTTGACTCATGGCTTTCCGACTTTGACTTGCCGCCGAATCAAGTTTTAAATCAACCAGATAACGAAATAAACACAGGAAGGTGAGTAGGCATAAAACACAGTAAAAAATTTAAAGGTAGGTAGAACTGCCGAACTCAAGCAGAAGGATAAATAGGATATTTTGGGGACCTTGAAGACGCATTGTTACGTTCGAGAAGGGCTATAAATTTAGGACATTTTGAACAACTTAAAGTATTATGTATGAACTCTTTTTAAACTTTATATAAAAAAGACTATGGAATGGCCGTCACGTGTTTGTTTAATCTGTTTGGTTAACCTGCTCCTGTCACTGAGAGAACTTGTGCCATCGCTTTCTGATCCCGTGACCAACATTTGAAGCACAAACAACCAAAGTAAACCGCCTGCGCACTCAATAAGTCAGCGGTTATCAAAAATAAAGACTGGATTACTGGAATATATTTTGAAAGCTTCCTGATCAAATGTCGGCATAACTGAGAGGGAAGTCCCACTAATCACTTGTTTTAACTGTTGAAAACTATCATGGATGGTGCATATCAACCTACCACGGAACGAACTACATCGACGTCTGAAGATGTAAGATGTAGTCTTCGCTCAATCTGGCCGCGCTTAAGACAACGTGATTACGCTGAAGATGAAGAAGAGGACGAAATGCCAAGACCCAAAAAGACGAAGAAGCTGAAGAGGGATAGTTATAGGTGATTATTTGGTCAGCAAATATGGGGCTCAATTTCGACAAATAAAAGTTGTTTAACTTAAAGTGGGCCTAGCGCGTCCTTTAGGTAATTTCGATGTCGCCTTATGTGCAAGAAGCACTCCAGCGCTTTAGGAAAGGGTAACGATTGTCAATTGTTAGCGTTTGTTATGATTTTGATCTGCTTTCGTTCGACCCTTGTAAACACACTCGGTAGTATCTTCTGCTGAGCGATTGATAGTGTATTGCTCGCCCTGAAAGGTTTACTGGCTAAGATACGTTTAGATTCTGTAAATGTTTCCTTCATTGTGAAAGCAGAAGTCATAATTTTCCCTAAGTTTATGTAATGGAATTTCAATGTTATTAGGAAACTTGAGTGTTCCATAAAGAGGTTAACATTATTAACTCCCGGGGACAAATTTAAATTCGAAAGGAAATGGTCTTTTATGTCTTCATTTTAAACGTACATGTCTTGGAATGCATTAAGAGTTGTGGTCTCGTGGAAACATGAGAGGGTAGTGTGTAAGAAAATATGTCAGTCGAGTTTGTTTTACCCGTTAATTTGCATAGCGGACATAATACTTCCAAAACCATCGCCATCAAGGTAGGTCGTGTCAGTTTTATTCTACCTGGATAATGTCAATTTTATTCAGTTGAGCAGAGAGGTGACAGGGTTTATATATAGACAGCTGGCACAATATAAATATTGGCTTTGTTATGGCAGTTTAACTTCATTATTTTATATTGAAGACACATCCTTGTTTCTCATTGGGCTGAACTTCCCAGTTAATTTGTAACACCCAACAGTTTTGATTTGTCACATTGTATTTGCTCTGAATATCTTGTGATACTATCCCAAGTTTCATGAAATAATTATTGGTAAACAATTTATTAATAATTGAATTTGATATAAGATATGGCTTTCTTAGCTTGTTTTATTACAATAATATAATTTAAAAGGAACTCTGTGTGTTTAGTTAGGGGGGTGTTACACTAACACAACAGTTTTACAACAATGGCAGAACTAGAATCTTAGTATCAGTGATTTATGAAATAAAAAATCAGTAAGTCACTTAACTCCATTAACTTCTTCCCTGCCACAGGGAACTTTCATTATTTTACTCTAGCTAATCCCAGACAATTTTACTTGTCAAGGGGAGAGATGTGCTAGTGAAGGAGTTAAGAGAAAATTTAATTGTGATGTTGAAAAAATACAAGATTTTAGGTTCAGTGAGCTCCTAACTTCCGAAGTACCATTTGATCAGAACACGTATTGTGTCCTCCTTATTTTAACGTGATGTTAAGCAGAGTGAGTTTTGAAAATCATAAGTAATTCAATTTATCTTCCCAATCAGTTGACATATAACAATAGGTAGCACAGTGGTACAGCATGTGTATGTCTCACCTTTATGACTAGGGCTGAATTCTGGTTCCATGCAGCTGTCCAATTAAAGTTACCTTGGTCATATATAATAAGGGTATAGTTCATTTTGACATTAGTTACTGCAGGTTTTTTGGGGTACCCTGGTTTCTTCCTGTGATAAAACTGGAACCATTAGGAATGGGCCTTTCTGGACCTTTAGGGAATAACAGTGTATGCAGTTAACTGATAGGGTTATCCAGTGTAACTAAAGACACTCTATGAATTATTACTGAAAATTGTTTGTGTAACATCACCTTTAATTACAGTAACCAATATTGTCAAATATTAATACTAATATTTTGTATTGTTGTCTCAATTCTAGAGCAACTGCATGTTAATATTGACCACAAAATATGTTTTTGTTGAGAGAACTGCTTAGCAGAAGAGATGATATGAAAGTAGAGTGCTGTGTAGGCAGTTTTGAAGGACTTGTAGAAAACCTTTGTTGGCTCAAAATGCTTTGCTTCTAGCAGTTTCCAAACCCTTTTGGTTGTCTAAAAGAAGAAATGTTCTGTAAGTGTTGCATATAGTTTGCTGTGTGAAATGTTCTCAAACTGTGTTTATTTTTACAGTCAGATTTGTACACCACTGCCCTGTGTGACCTCAGTTCAGTCAAGTAATGGAAACAAGAGATCGCCCTCCAATGTATCACTGTCATCAAGGGAAAGTACTTTAGAGAGAGAACCTCCTGAAAAACCAACAACAGTAGCAACTGGCAGCAAATGGAATGTTGTACGAAGGTAAGTGAAGCATGCTGATTGGATTAAAAATCATCAATTGTGCAATTGAAGAGAAGATAAAAAACTGCCAAATAAAAAAAAAAAAGGTCAGATCAATTAACTTGAACATAACTTATAAAACTACCATCCCTGACCCAACGTTTGAACACTCCTGTCTGGTGTCTTCATCAGGGGTCAAGCTGTTAGCCAGGATTTCAAAACTGGCCATTCAAAAATTCCTTCTTAGGCTTTGCAAAAATATGCCCCTCAGATCTAGACAGGACCAAAAGCTACAATTAAAAACATGCAAGACATATACAGTAAGCATTGTGGGAAAGAAATTAATGGGCAAGCTGGATATTTTTGAGGGAAAACTTGTTTAATTTCTTTCAGCAAAATCAAGAAAGGCACTGAAGAGTTTTTCTGCCTTTGTGAAGATGAAAAGGAGAAGCAGTTGCTGCAGCAAAAGTGGTTAGCTCGTCGAAAGCGCCACTGTAGCAAAATCTATGGTCAACTGGTACAACATGATGTTGATGGTGATGCAACACCTAGGTTTGCCAGCATCAGCAGTAGCAGAAGTCACCAGACTATCTTTAATGTTGGCACAGGGCTACCCCAACGTCCAGTATTACAGCGGACAAAAAGCAGGAAAGAGTCAGTTGCAGCAATGGCATGGCAGACTCTCAAGATGAGGATAACTGTAAGTATTCTCTCAACTTCTGATGGTGATGTCAAAAGAGATAATATTCCTAATGGTACTTACGTGGTTAGGGTTCGAAGGAAGTTAACAACATTTAATAGCATTTCTGCCAGGATTTTAAGTGGATATTCAGACTATCCATTTGGAAAGGCCCTTCACTTGAAATGTTGCTATTATCTTTTTTACAAGTTGCTAAACGCTACTCAAACTTTAAATTAAGTGAAAGAGATTTCTGATTCCCATCAGGGGCTCAGATAACTTTTCTGAGTTAATAAGCCTGAGGAGTATGCATATTTAAGAGATTTATAGTGCTTGACATTAATTTACCTCGTCTTTCTAGGGTGGTGATTTTCCTGCATCTTTGTCCAATGGTGACATGATCGGTAAAGGTCGTAGCTTTGCTCCTGCTACGCTGGCTCATTTGGCTCAGGATGAAGAAGATGTATTTGATGAGGTAATGTGTCATTGTTTGGACTGCCATTGTTTCACACTACTGTAGCTTGAAAAGTTTTGAACGTAGCTTACAAAACCATCGTTCATCACCCAGCGTTTCGGCACTCCTGTCTAGTGTCTTCATTAGGGCAGGGATGATAGTTCTGAGAATGAGATCCCTATTTATATTCCCAGAGAACCACTGATGATGTTATCTTTTAATGAGATACTATTAATGAGATACTACTGGTGACAGGTTTGTGGAAGTTGGTCGTTCAGGTTGGTGTTGTCTTGAAAAGACGGTTGGTGGAAGTGAGTGACGTTTCGACGGCCTTAGCGGCGGTCATCTTAAGAGCCAATACTATTAATAGGATAACTTCATTACTGGCTCTATGAGGATACAAATAGAGACCTCATGCTCACATCAATCACCTCTGATGAAGACACTAGACAGGTGTCGAAACGTAGGGTCATGAACGGGTAGTTTTGTAAGTTACGTTCAAAATTTTTCAATCCAGAGTAGCCTGAAACCGCGTCTGATTATGCAGCTGGCTGCGTTGGGAAATTGTTCAGATAGGGGTCCTTGTTTGTTGAATGGTTGTGCCATTTGATAAATACGAACCTTCAATTGACGTGAACGTTTTTATCAATATTTCTGCTTCGGTGTTCAATTACTTTTACGGAATCCATTATGTGGTTATGAAAATCTGTAAGTAATGAACATTTGAATGGGGACTGTTGAATGTCATTGAAAACTAACTGAAGGGTATAAAAGCTTTACCTTGTTTAGAATAAAGAATAGCTGTGTAAAGAAATACTTTAATCTCCAAAGTAACCCTTCAATTTCTTTGCAAAAATGCGCTTTCTATAAAAATATTACCAAGTCCAATAATTCAAAATAATCTTTGTCCAATTCAATAATTTAAAATGGTCTTTGACGTTTTCCTGTGACACCATAATTGCATTTAAACCTGCTCTTTATAAATTTCTACATACCAGCGCATGTTTCTTTATCTACACTTCTATGTATATTTATATATTTTGTTATATATCTACTCATATTCTTCAAAGTGACCTTTCATACAATTGCAGTATATATCATACGACTAGCGTCTGGTATGCTCTCACATGAACCAAATTTGCATTCATTTAGTAGATATCATCATGCACATTTTCCTTTGTCCATGGTATATTATGTGTTGTGTTCACGAAACTTGTTAACGATTTTCGGTATTTATGTTCATAGCATATTATATCCACTGTATAAACCGTTTAACCGACAGGGCTCATCCTTTTCACGAGTAAAATCGGCGGACGTTGGCCAAAGTAAAATGCTAAAGTACGCCCTTGACCTTCAATGGGTTAAACCACAGACAAAAAAGGCAAGAGAAAAGGCTTTTGATGTATTTTGCTGTTCAAACTGTGATACGCCAAGAACTCTGGAAAGCTCTGAGATCCCGACAGGATATATATATATTTGTTTGTTATATTTAGGATAGATAAAATAGATATATTTGTTTGTTTTTGGTTTATATTTATGGATGCATGTATTTTGTTTGCTAACCGATATATTTATTTGTTTTTATATCACTTACAGCCAACAAGTCCGCGATCATTACGAGATGTGGATGACGAAGTTTTCTTTGATTTTATCTCTGGTGCTCCGGCGACCACCCCAGCCTCGCTTCCACCGATCGTTGAGGACGACGAAACTGACGCCGTCGATGCAGCACAGTATGTACAGCAGGCCAAACTACACCATATTTTCACTTGAATGTAGCTCTTAGTCTTGCGCTCATGCTCTGTATTTACGATAAACCTTTTAATTATTTGAAGGATTCCATGGTGATAATTGTCAAAGTAAATATAGGATTGCAGAAACACCACGAACGCTAAGGCTTGAAAATTAGCTCCATATTATTTTAACGATGTCGTTCACATTGGACTCGCCTCGCGAATGCTGTTGTTGCATTCAGTTTGAACGATATCACTAAAATAATATGGAGCTAATTTTCAATTAATTACGCGTTCATTGTGTACAAGACTTTGGTTAGACCATGCTTAGCTTTCGACTGGTTTGCTTCGACAGAGCAATAATTACTCAGTTGCTCTGAAGACGACTTGATTGAATAACTCGAAAGCTAAGCAGGATATAACTAAGCATTTGTGGTGTTTCTAAAATCCTAGATTTAATTTGAAAAACATTTTGTTCCTTTGACTACAGTTTACTCCGGGTTTGACTGTTCTACCGTGTTGATTACTATAATTGCCTGAAATTTTCAAAACCTTACATTTAATAAAACATAAAATGATTTTGATATTTAGTGAACCCGCGACACCTGCAAATCTAGTGCAGCGCTGTGCCAACTGAGCTACGAAGGCCGTTACCGAGAGCTTGGTCACGAATTATATTCCTTAAATAATAATAATGTGTTAAAGTTACCTTGGTCACATGTGAGAAGAATGTTGTCTAGTTTGACTCTACCATAGACCTTTTTCATAAAGATGGCGGCTTACACAGAAACAAGGCACGTGGGTCAAAACAAATTCAAGGTAAGCTCTTACATGGCCGTCGACAGGGGAACCCCAGCTTTTAAACGTATTTCACTGTTATTTGTGCGCCCAAACGCAGAGATTTTCTCGCCGGCGGTCATGTAAGAGATTTTCCTGCACTTGTTTTGACCCACGAGCCTCGTTTCCGAACAAGCCGCCATCTTTATGAAAAAGGTCTACGCGTCGCAGGTTTTCACCGAGTACTCCGGTTTCCTCCAGTGGTAACGGTGGATCCATGAGGGATGGACCTAACTGGACCTCTTGACAGGAAAGTTTAGTTGGCTGATCGGGTTGTCAACACTTTACCTAATGAGTTTGAGCAAGATGGCGACAAGACACCTTATGGCGTCATCGAAATAACATTTAAAATACCTGTATATATATATATGTAGTTCAATCTACAGACACGTGTTTCGCTGTTCTACAGCTCATCAGTGTAGCTTGGAACAACGAGATGTGAGCACGCCATGTATATATACCCCAATAATTGCCGGTTATTTAGAAGCCAATTTCGAAATAACGTGGGAATGATAGGTATATTTTTCTTCGTTGCCTAGGCCTTTAGTTTAAGTGTACGTAATTGCTCTCTAGTTGTTGAACACTGAGAAAATTAACTGGAGTTTCAAATTTTACTTTCGTTTCAAGACGTCTTGGGCTAACTTGGCCGCTCGACAGAGGCAGTCGAGAGCATAGGAAAGCTACGACGTCAACAGCATATGAAGAGTAAGCATCTGCTACTAGTGCACGTATTTCTGAACTCAGTAACTAAATCAAGTATTGCTAAACCACGTATGACCGACGTCATAGTACACTTAGGAAGTTCCTTTGGGTATTGTAAAATGTTGCTAAGCACATTTTAGTCAGTGGGTTAAAAACAATCGATAGCTTTCTACCGTCTAAGTGATAACGTTTTCATCGAAACTTAGAAGTACTGTATCATCGTATAAAGAACGAAGACATGGTGAAAAACCAAACTTTAAATAGTTAATGTTCTTTTGATTCTGTACGCTGTGGAAGAAAAATTGTACGGTCAACGCGGCACTTGGTATGATTATCATATATGATTGTCCACCCTGGTGTATGTGATTTAGTCTCAAGTGTTTTAGGGTCTATTACAACATTAGCGAGCGAACAGTTGACAAGAATTGTGTTCTTAAAATTTTAGTACATATGTCAGAATTCTCTTTTGACGATAAATTGCCATAGTATCTTACCTTCACCAGCCGGAGTCCGAAAATTAACATCTTGAAACTTGAGATACAAGTTAAAAGAAGACGAAGACAGGCGCGGTAATATTTCGACTTTATTACAAAGCCATTATCAAACCAACTGAATGTATCTCAAGTTTCAATATGTTAATTTTCGGATTATGTTTTATACCTTACTTATTAGTATTTGTAAATATTCTTTGACACTTTTGTAATTAACATCCCAACTATCCTACAGATCGTTTCCGAATAATATTTATCAGAACTGACGCACTACGTGATAATCACAAACATCACAACACCAAAAATCACGCACACGTACATTAACAGGCCGAAGTAAAAACAGCGTGAAGAAGACTATCACTGTGAAACGTGCCGCTAATAAAAAGTAAACTCAAAAGCGATGTGTTATTTCTTAAAATGTGTAAGAAACAGTAAGCAGGTTATGAAAGTAGAAGTGGTTTACTAGTTAAAAAGGAAAAACAAACGAACGTTTTCGATCTAGACGATCATCTTCAGATTAAAAAACTTAAAGAGAATATTTTTTTTTAAACTTGAAAGTGATCGTATGGATTGAAAACTTTCATTTGTTTGTTCCTTTTCAACTATTAAACCCTTTTTACTTTCTTACCTTGTTTACTGTAGTATTATTTTTATTTTAAAAGACGAAGATGTCATATATGTCAGAATGAAGAATCGTGTGAGATTTTATGATTTTATGAATTATGATTCTCGAGTTGCTTGTCCAGAAAAATGCCGAAAACTTTCGCGACCCCTCATATGCGTAGCAACCCCGCGTCCGCACAGATCCACCTTGGTAAGTTAATACTACATATCTTTCATTAACTGATGACGATGCCATATTCTAGTTCGAAACAAGAATATATAGCATTTTCGACAGCTTTTGTTGGGGGTTTCTGTCCTTTCAACAAGAAAACAAAGAAAAGCTATTCAAACTGTCTGAGTCTCGATACCCCCGAAATTGCTGAGGAACCGCGAATGGGTGACCTCCCCCAATTGAGAAACATTGTTTAAAGATTTGAACGTGTCAATGGGTTACCGCAGCAAAGAAACAAAGCACGACTTGCTTACTTGTTTCGCAATTGTAAGAATAATGGTAGAATTGCATACGTCATGCTTGTGTAGTATATGAAGGTTGCGTAATGATCTTTGCCTCTTTTCAATTAGCCATTCCTAAGTTAAGATGGGCACCTGGTCACAACGATGCTGGCATTGCATCATGGGACTGTTTTTAGGGTCGAGTCTAATTTGTTTGAGTTCCTAAAAACAGCTGCAGGGTGCAGGGTACTGACCTGGTTATTTTCAGGAATCTGGCGTAACTTTAGAATGGCGAGTTGTGAAAGCCTTACGAAACTTTCACCGAATCATATTCCCATTCGACTTTTTGTTCTATCTGGAAAAAAAACTGATGTCCTTGTTCTTTTAAAGTGTGTCACCAGCCATAACTGTCTGCCCGGAACTTCCTTCGGAACTGAAAGATCGGGAGTCTCCGCCTCAGTTGCCAGCTAAAACGAAGATTAGAAAACCGTTAGAAGAGGAAAGAACTCCATTACCTGTTGGGGATGTCCCGACAGTTCGTCCGAAACATCCGCCACTTTCACGTCAAATCAGTACAGCCAGTCAGCGTGGAGCCAGAATGATACGTCCACCTCAACCACGTGTGGTTCGAGCTAACCGCCGTCAAATTGGTAAAGGATTGGTGGGCCGCTGGTTGAACAGAACTATAAAGAGAAGACGACTTACGAGTGCTATTAAGAAGCAGATGGACGACCTAGAAGATCACAGGTGAAAATTTACCTTGTGTTCCTGCCTGCGTTTAACGTTAATCTATATTTCCATCAGTCTATCTGTTCATCCGCCTGTCTATCTGTCTGCCTGTCGGTCTATCTAAACGTCCATCTGTCGTCCGTTCATATATGTGTACAAAGCCAAAAGGGTAAGAAGACCACCGAAACTTTCGGTAGTAAAACTGATGTTTCGAGCGAAGGTCCTTTAACGTTTAACTCCGACGAAGGGCCTTCCTGTTTGTCTATCTGCCTGCCTATCTGCCTGTCTGGGTATGTCTTTGTCTCTGTCTTTGTGTCTGTCTTTGTGTCTGTCTGCTTATCTGTCGTATCTGCCTAATGGTCTGTATGTCTTTCTGTCAATTCCCTACACTTTTTTTCCGTCTCCCCGTCTACTGATTTGCTCGCAAACGTGTCTGTCTGTTTGTCTTTTTGCCTGAATGTCTTGTCATCCCGTGTCAACATATCTCACTGTAAAAATTTAAATATTTTAAAATAAATAAATAAATAAATAAGTAAATAAGTAAGTAAGTAAGTAAATAAATAAATAAACAAGTAAATAAATAAATAAGTAAGTAAATAAATAAGTAAATAAGTAAATAAGTAAATAAATAAATAAGTAAATAAGTAAATAAATAAATAAGTAAATAAGTAAGTAAGTAAATAAATAAATAAAAAAGTAAATAAATAAGTAAGTAAATAAGTAAATAAATAAATAAGTAAATAAATAAATAAGTAAATAAATAAGTAAGTAAATAAATAAGTAAATAAATAAATAAGTAAATAAATAAATAAATAAGTAAATAAATAAATAAGTAAATAAATAAGTAAATAAGTAAATAAATAGATAAGTAAGTAAATAAATAAATAAGTAAATAAATAAGTAAGTAAATAAATAAGTAAATAAATAAGTAAATAAATAAGTAAGTAAATAAATAAGTAAATAAATAAGTAAGTAAATAAATAAGTAAATAAGTAAATAAATAAATAAGTAAATAAATAAATAAGTAAATAAATAAATAAGTAAATAAATAAGTAAATAAGTAAATAAATAAGTAAATAAATAGATAAGTAAGTAAATAAATAGATAAGTAAGTAAATAAATAAATAAATAAATAAATAAGTAAGTAAATAAGTAAGTAAATAAATAAGTAAATAAATAAATAAGTAAATAAATAAATAAGTAAATAAATAAATAAGTAAATAAATAAATAAGT
>JBAHVQ010178052.1:0-16990 GCA_036872915.1 Nanipora kamurai
AGAGGACGTTCGTCAAGCTCGTTTACTCAGAAAAACGATTTCTGAGCCCTAGACGGGAATCGAACCCACAACCTTCTCCCACATGAGCAGGCTTACTGTTCAGTGTCTAAGTATAACCTATAAAAATATAAAACATGTATGTAAATGTATGTGTATACATGTAAATATATGTTTATATAAATAAATTATAGTCGGCTCGCTGCAGGGTAAAAACTAAAATTATATATCATCAGAGAAAAATGATTAAACGAAATAACGTTTCAGGGCGCATCGCATTCTTTATATTAAATACATCGACCGAAACAAAACATTTTAACTTCTCCACTCAAAAGCTTTCTCTCTCCGTTAGTTCCTATATATCTGTAACATCCATTATCTGTATTATTTATTATAAAATCCTTCAATCTTTGGATTAATTAATCCTGAATTCGATTGGAAAACGATGAGGATGCTGGATTCAATGGAAGCGTGGAAATGCGATCACCAGTGTCACAGCATAAATGACCTCCAGGGATAGCTAAACTCCAGTCGCTTTTTCGCAGGAATAGATGATTCTCAGTCACAAGGAATGGATATCCCTATAAACTATTAATGACCCTAAAGATTGAAATTGACGATATGATAAGTCTGTCCCAGGGCGCAACCAGGATTTCTGAAAGGGTAAAGTAAAAAAGTAGTTTGGGTTAAGAACTCAGAGAACGTAGTAAAAATGCCTTTTCTTGTCGAAATGCTAAAAAAATAGACATGATTTTCTAGGAAAAAGTAGACAATATTTCGTTGAACAAATAGTTTATCCCACCAGTTGAGGGGAATTGTCCCCATTGCCCTCCACCTTGGTGTCGCCTCTGTCTCAGTTGAAATTTTGCATAATCTTATCGCCAAAGTCGTTTTAAATCTATAAATACGTTGCCCAGGCGGGATAACGAATACTACGAAGGTTTATAAATGGTGTGTTTAATAAATAAAAAAAAATCGTGTTTAATACGTTGACATGAATGGATATTGTTGAGTCTGTTAATTTCTTATATGGCTCCCAAATCCAAAGATTGACGTTAGCAAACTTTCGTCGTTCTTGAGCGAAAGAGGTGTAATTGTGCACATTGTTGGTGCATATCAATTAAATTATCCTCATTGTAAATACAGATAAAACAGCATATTCCAGTGAAAGTACTATTTTTGTTAATAATCTTTGCTTGAAATGGCATCAGTTCAAATTATAAGTTCCCTGCTCATCCTAAACATGTCTTGCAGGATTCAAATCTTTGAAAATTTTAAGCAAATTGGACAAAATCCAATTCAGATATTCGAATTCTCCAATTGTGAAAATTAGTTATCAAAGCGGGAAAAAACCCCTTATAAACAGTTACACCAATCTTGTGCACAATACGGAGATGACGTTTAAACAAAAACCTCTCAATTTATAATCAGAATTTAGTCAGCGTTGATATTTGTATCAAATAGTTAAGCCAACAGAAAAAAGTCTTCATTAACTCTGTTCGGTCTAACTCCTCAAATATCCGACCTCCTTGTTAACCGTTTTGCCTTTTTGACCTATTTCCTGTCCTATTTCGACTCAAAACAGTTTTGCAGAATTTGCGTAAAACATTGAGTCAGAAAAGGAATTTTTGGCGCGCGTACCATGTCACGATTCGTTGTGCAGCAACGTTTATCAGCTAAAGTTTTGCACCGTTTTATCATTTTTAACCGACTTTAAAGAGTTAAAGAAAATTTTTTTGTTTAATCTTTTGCATTGTTTATCCGCGTATAATCTGTCTAGCTACTTTCATGGTCAAGTTCGTAATTCTATCGTTTGGGAAAACTAATATTCTGTTTTGTATTTTTAACACTCAGGGCGCCGTGACACATTCGAAAATAGGCAACTGGGAAAATCTTGAATTAACATGGACAGCACCGACTAATGTAACAGCAATTGGTAATATTTCCTTCCTGGCTACTGCAGTGAAAAATAAAACTACTTTTTGGGTGAAACTGGAGTCCTCTCAATTATTCCAGAAGGTGAGTACTTACACAGAAAGAGTCGTTATTCGGTGTCGATTCTATTCGTATGGAGCAACAGGCCACGCCATATTCCAACAAAATCTAACATCATAAAAGTAGGAGGCTAAGTAGGCTGTATAAAACAACGTAGAACGCTTAAAGATTAGTATATAGGCTGCAAAACTAATGTAGAAAAAATTTAACAAGTAAAGCGATTAGGCCGAAAACTTTAGATTTTTGTTCTTGATAAGTTCCACAGTCTACCTAATCTTTAAACTTTCAACGCTCATATAATATCAAACAGTTTGAAGACGTTCCTTGAGGTATTTTAATTACGAAAATATAAGAGTCCTAGACTGGAATCAAACCCTCAGCTTTCTGACTAGCGTTCGGAAATTTTTCTGAATAAAATAGCTTAAGAAACGTCTTCAAAATGTATCTCTATTCCGAGCTAGTAAGTTCCCTTAACCCTTTAATCGGTATGGTTGCAATGTTGCAACTTATATATTTTACTCTGTCTAGCGCTAGACGATTTTACTCGTCAATTGGAGACCTCCCGAACAATTGCCAGGTAAAGGGTTAAAGAGGTATGGAAATATAAATTAAGTTTGTCTTATTTGAAAGAACTCTTCAAATAGAAAGACCTTTGACAACTTTTTGATATCTTTCTCCGTTTTTGAGATACACAGCCCAGGTGCAGCATCTCCAGGCAAGTTAAAATCAGTTATAACTCCTTGATTGCTCAAATTTACTCGACCTGCAATATTTGGTGTCATGAGCAGTTTTTATGTGCACAGTTTCAAGAGATTTCGTCCAACAAACTTGGAGATATAGGAGATTTTGCATTGTGTACCCAAGTTGTGACGTCGCACAAACATCTCATTTACATATTAATCAACTCGAAATATTTCAAAAACGAAAAAAGATACGAAAAAGATGCAAAATAGGTTATATGTCATTTGAAAATTTGTTTCAACTTAGGCAAACTTAGTTTATATTGCCAGATTCCTTTAACTGTTTCAGACCAATTTAAGATTAATGCAGTAGGTTGACAATGTCGTCAAACCTTGCTTATATATATCAGCGCTGTTCCACTCTACTGCTTTGCGTTCCGCCAGAACTTTCCCATTTTTATTTCGTTTTGAGGAATACTAAAGCTTTTGTATTTAATAACAAATTAGGAGTTACAACATAAAAATGTAATTTACTCTTTCCTATCTAGAGGTCTCCCGTTCGCGAAATAGAATTTGGCGTTATCCAAATCAAGGGTCTGTTTATAAGGGCTAGGATTACCCTGGCAGTTGGGTAACCCTGGCATTCGGGGGGAAATAGCTTCGGTTTATAAGGAACAGGGTGATCCTGGTGACCGGGGGGTGAAAGGCGTTAATATTCCCGCGTAATTTCCGAAGAAGTAGTCGCATATATTTTGTAAACGAACTCCAAAGCCGACGCCATTAAAATCGCACTTAGCATTTGTGTTTTATTAAGTAACTCAAGATGACTTCTACTTAAACACCTGTCCATGCTCATTTGTTTTTCTTGGAATTAGATGATAACTTCTTGCTGGACATTTTCTTTCTGTTTTTAACCACTGTTCGTGTCTTCGGGTTAGTCAACATCAATAAAAAAGCATCGACAAGTCTCTTTTTTCCTTTTATCATTTGAAACTCGTGGCGTATATGATGACAGCCAGTGAGCTCTATATATGGAGAGAGAACTCCAGTCCATCGGCCTGGGAAAAAGTGAAACCAAACATAGCCGACATGGAGGCCAATTTTGTACGCCAGTTTCAGGTCCCTGCGCGGTCTTGCAAGTCACTTCCAGTCCTTTACACGACTTTTACTGCTTGGTTCAGCTTCGAAACATTTACAACTACGGAAAATTAGTTCAAAAGAAATGATACCAGAAGAATTTTTCATTTTTTGCCTGTATTTCAACTGGAGGCAATGCGAAAACAGTAAAAAGTCACGTAGGAGACTAAAACTGACGTGGAAAACCGCGCAGGAGACTCAAACTGACGTACAAAATTCACCTCTATGTCAGCCGGCTTCATTTGAGTGTGGGAAGTTATCTTTCGATATATAGAGCTCACTGATAACAGCATCGACGCCATGTTAATTGCGAAAATGTGTAAATAGGGGCCTGAGGAGAAGAATTAGTAATCCTGGCAGGCGAATCGTTTACATGGCAGAAGGATAACGCTAGTATTCGAGTATAGGATAATCCCTGGGTGCTTATTATAACAAAACAAGAAAACTATTAAACTAGGTCACCCTGGTACCTGGATAACCCTCTCAGTAGGGCAACCCTGACGCCTTATAAACAGGCCCTAATATAAAAGAAGACTAATCCAGGCGGAAAGTACTTAAATTAAGAATTACAATAAGGAAGTACAAATTACTGCGCAAATCACTTTTCCCTGATTGAACCGAAGTATGACTATTTGGGGGATTTGTGCCAAGTGTCGTGGTCACAGTTTGCAAAATCAGTCAAGGTTCCTGGTACTCAAAAAAGAGATGGATTTTCCTTCGTATTTGTAAATCGGTGTGCACTGATTTCGAAGATACGACAGGAACGACCATGTTTGTTACCAAACATATGAAAATTAATTTCACAAATGAAATTAGAACATTTTCGCCTATGGAAACCTGATTCATAAGTGAAATATTTTTGCTAGGTGGAGGTATCCTTAGAAATGCACAAGTGTCAAATTACCATAGATTATAGTTGTACAAGAAACCTAGGATTATAGATGTATCTACAGCCGTAGCGATACGAGTGTGCTCAAGTAGAGCCTATCCAAAAAACCCGATGCTTCTCCTTGTTAGAACCTGTGTAAGTGCTCAAGTTTGCCTTTCTGACTTTCTGTAGGGGGATCCTTCCAAGACATCCCTGCCATATCCAAACATGTATTTATTTCTGGCTTTTGTCCTTATGCTCACAGTTTATACAATGCTTTAAATACCTTGCTGTATTTGTTGAATTTTCCTTCTCTTTTACATATCATTGTAATCTCAGCTTGTACTCTCATCGAATAGGCATGGTTTAGCGTGAAGATGTTTGTAAGTCTGAAAAGGCTTGGTGGGAAAAAAACAGCAATAAAATTACCAAGATCAATAAGATCAAATGTTCATCTGCCGTGCTTAATTTTATACAAGACCAGTACTTCTCAAAAATATGATTAAAGAAAAAATAGTGAAACAGGAATAAACCCTAAAGGTCATTTCAGAAAATGTTAATAACCTTGACCGAGAAATATTGCGTCTTCTCTCTTTCACTTCACCCGTACCTTGGTATTTATGTGGTCAGGTTCTTTGGCAAAGCGAAGTATCAAAGTCGCTCCTATTTACCAATTTCACCTTGTTTAACTCAATAGAGAGTTTAGTCAGCCTGGCATTTTTTATAATTTGACAATTTTCTAATCGAATAATTAATAAACTGGCATTTTTAAGAGAAATTTTCTAGATCTAATGTTCATCCAAGGAAAATCATTTTTAAAGGTTTTTCACGTATCTTACCGTTCAAACCTTGGTAAGCTAAGGACTGAGAAACACTTTGAGTTTCAGACGGGATTTGAACCTTTGACCTACCAGCTAGCCAAACGCTCTAACCATTGAGGCCCAAATTGCTTTACCGGATTGCCATTCATCTCGAATTGTCTTCACTCAATCCGATACCAAAACAATACATTTCTGTTGGCAGTTACACTATACACCGCTCCGCTTCGATCAAATGCTCCATACCGGGAAACCAGCTTCAATTTTGCCAATAAATGTTGTTGAAGGCGGTTTGTCTGTTGGAACGCGCTGCTAAAATAGACGTTTAAAAAGTAGCTTATCGGATTACCGTGTTTACACACAATACGGAACAGTATGGCATGCATCGGATTGCTTTTTGTATCACCTTCATAGCGGACTGATTTCCGTACCGGATTCTCAGAGCGTTATGTACCAGATCGCTGCGTAGTAGTGTAACCGAAACCTCTATTCGATACCAAAAGTAATCCGATACGCAGTAGCAATCCGATATAGTGTAACCGGAGCCTGAGCCACTAAGAATCGTATGACCGAAGTTACTTTTGGTATGTAAACCTACGACTAGTCACTTGCCAATGAATTGCAAGGTATTCTCGTTTCTAGAGTCTCTTTCGTGCTGACGGGTGAAAAAGGCTCTTGGGAAGTCCATATCTGAGCTGCTTAATTTTCGGCAGTTTTTTCAAAGCACATGCATTAAATTTGTTTTGAATTTCCTTCAGCTGGAGCGTCCAAATTATCTGATCGTTCGACACATTTCGGACTTCGGAGCAAAACACTGGTGAGTTCTAACGTCTCGGAGACGGAAGAAGTGCCTTGTCAATAGTGATTATTATAAGTAATAACATGGCTTGAGGGAAATTAGCGATTAAATTGCCCGCCGCCTCGGGAAGATTTGTGAAAGTTCAAGGGCGAAGCCCGAGGACTTTTACAAATCTTACCTAGGCGAAAGGCAATTTAATCGCTAATTTCCTGACTAGCAATGTTATTAGTTTGTAATATTATGATCGCTGAGGAAAACACAAAAACATTTGCTGCAGAGATAAGTTTAGCTGTTTCATTTTGTATGCTTCAGTGAAGTTGTTTGTGAGTTGGATTTCTTTGTCTACTAATCTTCCCTCATATTCCACAAGCTCTTTTATTTGGCCTTCAAATTGACTTATCTAGTTAATTTAATGCCTTTATATTCCAGGGATGTTTCAATAAATTTCCCTTACCACGGAGCACCGAGTTCACTGGGTATGAAGCCATCGTTTAATTTTGAAAAATCGAATCTCGAATCAGATCTCCAGATCGTGAAATCTACTGATTTTTTCGTTCAAGCTATGATTACCTGTCCTGGATTCTGTCTCCGACTTTATTCCGAAAGCAGAAAAATTGTTGAATATCTCGAAAAACTTCTTCCCAGCAACACTGGTACGTTAAATTAAAAATATCACAATTTGTTTGCCGTTGTTGCATAGCTTTGGTTTAATCCAGAGCCTCTTTTACCAGTTTATACTACAAGGGCTCTGCATGGCAACGAGAATGCTTGGAAGCCGTTAGGTGTTGGTAAATCTTTATTCAAATGTTGTTATTTGCTTATTTGATTTGATACTGTTAAAGGCTTTGATGTATCTTTCTGTTCGATCTGAGGTACGCCAAGGATTCAGAAAATCTTTGAATTCGAAACCGAACATGAACCCACGTTCTGGTTACATTGAACTCGCAAACTTCTGGTGTTGACCAATCCCTTCGACTATCGAGCCAAAACACTGGTGGACATTTTGTCTGCGCTGGCTGAAAAATAATTGCCTTGGAACTAAAATTTTGTTTTCAGAGAGAAATTTTCAATTTTGTTGCTCGTTTTTCGTCCTTTTACGCGGTCCAACCATTTTCAAGCTAGAACTAATTTGTCATTTAGCATGTTTACTTTCTTAAAAGCAACACTACGTCGTCATCGAAACTAGAATGGCACAATTTTTCCTAGGGAAAACATGAAAGAATTTGCATTTTTTTATCGACGAGCAAGATTTTTCCTGCAAATACCGAGCCAGCTACATATAAGGTATGGGCTAAATGTCAAATTAAATGTAAAGTACATCATTTGGAATCTCTAGAGAAGGTTTGAAATATCCTTTAGAGACATAAAAATACGAAGAAGAGGGCTACCAATACAACCTAATATGGCAAAATGGCCACTTCTCATTGAAGAGTAATTAAGAAATTTTACCGTTCCTCCCTTTGAAATTCATCTGAAATCATGTTTTGTCATTCGTTTACTAGTTAAAAGAAAAATTATCTGTGGGAGAATTGCCCTACTGTGCAAACAATAACCCCAGCCACTGACAGTGTTGTGTAAGTAACTAATTAAAATATGTTTTCTTAAAACCCCTAAGAAAATAGCTGTTTGATGAAACTGTCCTGTTCGAAGTTTGAACAATTTTTCTATGTAACGAGAATCATAATGGAAATATCTGTTTTCAAAGGAGTGGAATTCCATAAAATTTGTGAAATCTCAAATACAAGTCAAGCACTAGTCATGAAGAATAATGACAAATGGGAATAAAACTGAGCTAACATTAAAACTTTGACTGTTCCCTTTCAAAGAAAGTATGACTTTGAATAATCTTCTCTTGTCCAGTCACAAGGTGACACCAACGATCAAGCCATGAAGAGTGTGCACCACACATTTTTTACAGTGTTGAAAATTGATAACTATGGGTCTAATGAATTGTTTTCCTGGAAAAAAACTTACATCAATCCGTGAGAGGGTTGTTTTCCATGAGGCTGTGTGTTAAATTATAAATACAAGAAATTATCAAAAACTAGTATGATTAGTATAAAACCTTAAAGTAAGATTTTTACCAGTAAAATTAACTATTTACAACTAAAATACCGCACAAGAAAATACAAACGTAATTTTGAGGTAAAGAATTCCTCATTATGGCACCTCGGTACCCAATTGTTCTTTTCATAGCGTTTGTTTTTGATTTAGGCAATTGCAATTGACTATGATTGCTTCTTAATTCATAACAATCGAAATTTAATAGTTTGAATAAATGACTCAATTCTGAGTTTCCACTCACGCGCTTATTAACTAAAGACAAAATCTGCTCATCTCTTTTTCTTTGAAGGATTTTCCACTCCAATTTCAATAATGTGCATGTTGCTGATAAATGGCAACTGTCACTGGTAATTACACGACTTGCTTTATTCTGCAATCTTCGCTGTCTTGCCTTTAACTCACACGAACATTTATCCCAGACAAGGAAACAATAGTCAAAGTGAGGCAGCACTAAGCCATTACATAATATTATTGGACTTTCGTTATTAATTACGTCCTTTGCTCTTCCTAAAATTCCTATTTATATAAACGTTTACTTAACGCATACAAACGTTTTTGGATGCATGATCAATATGGGTTTTCCATATTTTTCTCATCAATAAAACTCCTAGTTTTGGTGCTCGCTACGCGTTGAATAGTTTCATTGTTAATAAAGACGTGGAGATCCGCTTCAATTCGTGACAACCTTTGTCTTGATCGCTTGATCACGTATTCCGTTTTGCGGACTTTTAATGATAATTAAATTGCAACTAGCCAGCAATGTAAGTTATTTAATTCAATATTCAGTTTCGCCTCAATATCGTGTGCTGAAGTACAGGTTACAATAACATTGATATTATTAGCAAGGCAGTTAGGTAGGCCATTTATATATATCAACCTAAACTAGTTGGAAAACTCCAGTCTTCAGATGCTTCAAGGAGGACAAGGTCTTTCCCACCTTACAAACTTTACCACGGTTTATCAGATAAGAAGTAAACCATTGTAATATGACACTTGCGCTACGAACCGTGAGATGAAGTTATGCAAGAGTTTTTCAGTCGTTTTTCACTTTCCTAGGAACGTAACGAGTTAAAGGAGCATGCACTTGAGAGATTAAAGTAAAGATACATTTAAATGAATCCCATAGTTTATTAAGATCATCATATTGCCAGGTATGCTTTTCGAAAGCATCAAGATCTGTTCTAAAGAGATCCTCATTGTAATTTTTAAAGTTTCTACTCTCAAAAAGCTTTGGATTCTTTTTTTCGTACTGTAATGTTAAGGCAGCCAAAACCCAACTCTGTGATTACTGACTCCATTATGTATGACTGCAGAACTTAGCAAATTTTCTAGTTTGTTAGTAGCAAAGATGTGGATTAAAGATTCATGAGCGTTTTCCAATAATTCCTTGTACTTTTTAGAGTTTATGCTAAATTTTGCTACTTGTTTGAAGTTTTTTCAATTTTTATTTGTATAGAATCTGTGTATTTGGCTTGTAATAACACAGAATAGCAGCTGAAAGTAATATGAAAATCATTAAAACTGACTGGAACGCGCAGTTGGTCACATCCGATCTCTAAAGATAGTTTGGGAATTGAATTTCTGTATTTAGAAATTAAATGCTGACATTTAATTTAACTATATTGGGTGATGTTTTGCGGCATGTGGCAGCTCAACAAATGAAGATTTAAATTGCGCTTGCCTGTCAAGCTTACTAACTCAGAAAAGTTTTCTGATCCCATGACGGGGGTCGAACGGGCAAACTTCTAATGACTGGTAAGATGCTCTAACTATTGTGCTACATGGACTCAGATGGTAGAGCAAAGGCTACTTTTTGTATTGTTCGTAGTTGACACGTGTACTGTTAAACAGCAGTCTGAGCAAGTCATGTAGTCGATATTAAATCAACATTTGTCAAGCAGTATTAATGATTTTCTTTGAATTGTTTTTAATTACTTTAGTAGCTATTAAGTTTAATAGCCTATTATATTTAATATCTGAATGTCAATATGTCACGAAGGTTTCAACATTTTACTTCTCAGTATGGATAAACTTTTGCTTGCAATATATGTGGGACTTTCTGCTGCAGTTCATGCATTACAGTTCATTGTAATAAACTCACACCACTGTTCTAATATTTAATATGACATCTTTGTAATTAATGATGGGGGAAAGAAGTGAGGTATAGTTTGAAAAAATGTCTATCATCGAACATCGAATGTCGAACATCTATAAGCTGAGATGTAATCACATGTATTGATGAGAACAATCTTAATTAAAATAATTAAACTTGTAGCACTGATCTTCAATTAGCATTGAAAGTATTTAATTGAAATACTTCGGATATTCTTTTGCATCGTTTAAGCAACAAGAAAAAAATTTACATTTTTAGAAGAGTGATAGACTCAAAAATTGTGCCCATAAAGTTCAGCAAAAACTATATCAAAATTTAACACGATGTAAAGCATTTGGACTAACAATATCACCTTTTGAAAGAATTATGACACGTATTCTCATGTCTTTACTGTCTTTTTTCCGATAACAATCTCGTCTATTGTATAAAAAACATGCTAGAACCGATGGCAGTCGAATACATGTACAGATCGTTAGTTTAGTGAAATGTTTTGTAGGACCCTTTCGAATCATAAGTACTTTTACGATGCGTAAAAGGTTTACGACTGTCAGTGAAAAAAAGAGGAAAAAAATTGATGTATCTTAGGAACAACAGCTTGTTACTTTGGTTAGATATGGTGTAATGGGAATTTCAGTGGTAAAATTATCTCGATTTTAATTAACCCTTTATCTGACAGGTTTTCTGGAGGTCTCCCCTTGACGAGTAAAATCGTCTGGCGTTAGCCAGAGTAAAATTAATATATTGCCATTTGGCAACACTGCCGGGTAAAGGGTTATGAAAACTTTAGGTATTCTCTGATAGTTCTTTCGATCCGTACTGATCGTATGGGCCGTGAAATAGTTTAGCAACCCGTAATAGAAACTTGAAGGTCCGTAACAGTGATTTGTATATGGTATATGAGGCTAAGGTATAGGCCAATACAGTTTGTCGATCCATACAAATCGTAAAGGTCGTGAAATAGTTTGACAACCCGTAACAGAGAATTGACGATACATAAAATAGTTTTGTATGTGGTATATGTGGCTAAGATAGGTCGACAAAGCACATACGGGAGGAAAACAGCAGAACATATTTTATTACTTACTACATTTGATGCAAGTAGAACCCCCCGCCCACTATCCGCAACTAGATACTGTCCCGTTTAATTAGATTCCAGCGGATAATCCACGTGTTTCCCACAAGAAAGTCGTAATGAGAACTTAAAAATAGTTAAATAATAGTTAAATAAAATAGTTCAGGTAATAATAAAACTACCTATTAAATTCGTTTAATGAAATAAACAAATAAATTAAATACACTGATTTAAAGCAATCAGTTAAGTATTTCGAAACCATCAAAGATTGTTGTTTTAATGAGTCGTATATGTTATTGACAAACATGGAACACCAAAACTGCCCTTTGTTCCATAATTAAACCCTTGGGAAGTTTCTTAATGTTTGAATAACCCCCTTATTTTTCACACCGACTAAAATAGACACTGATGAAAGCTGTTTTAGGCAGCAATGACGTGTGATAGATACTAGAAGGAAATAAAACAATGGTCAATCGATCCAACTTTGTTGGATAACTTTGTTGAACGCAACATTGTTTGACTGTTTCTTACCCTTCGTTGGTCCAAAATTTTTGTTGGAAATTATGTTGGATTACGTTTGCTTTCGATCGAACATCTGAGCCAACATTTTGATATGTCCAACAAAGTTAGATCGTTTGACCATGGCTTGACTTTATGCCCGTGGTGTGGCCAAAATATTATTTCCTGTAAGAGTTTGATTAACTTTAATGGTGACAAAGCTCTCAGGAGGTGAGAAAAAAGAAGTCAAAACAAAATCAGTATTTCTTTGTTGGGATTTGACGTTAAACAATAACAGCAACAATAACAAAGAACGGACCTTCCTTTGGCGGTCACACCTCAAAGGGGTTTCCGAGTTTTTAAGAGAAATATAATAGATCTGGCTGGTAAACAGAGAAAAACTATTTGTATTGGTTGTCAATTGTCCAAACATGCATTTATTATGTGTCCTCTTTGTTCTTAATCTAATGTCACATATCAGAGATGGGGACGCAGGGGCTGCCAAAGAGGTTTGTTTAAAGCGCAAGTTTAAACTTTGTTCAATCGAAAAACCTTTCCCAATAGTTTATGGAAAGTGTACAATACTTACATTTTACCATTATAATCAGGCTTCCTCCGTTAACATCGCCAATTTTTTTTTGTTAGAGACTGGAGGATCCCGTAGCGAGAAAAGATAAAATAGAGATACTTTTCTCTCGTATCTCCCGCGTCTCTTTTTTCGATTAAATAATACTATAGAGACAACATAGAATAGATTTATCGGCTTTATACATTTACTTGATGTATACAGTTATCAAGATATAGGCTTCAGGTTTAAAAGCACCGTCAGTAGTCAGTTTCTTAAACTTGATATCATCTCAAGGTTTTTTCCAAATACCCGAATATTACCTTTGCTTTAACTGTAAATTTTTGAAAAAATTTATTGGCTGAATTCTTTGAAACTGCACTTCTGGGAGAAGAATTGCCCTAGACCTCCCTGGCGACGTCTGTTGCTTTGCTGCGGCAAATACTTAATACAACGTTTCCACTGGACAATGACCGCTGCAGTTTCCAGGAGCTTCCGCTGGTCCTGGTACTAAACTGTACGAGAAACAACTGAAACAAAGAACTGAAGTTAAGATGTCTCTTGTATCTATGATCATAAGAGTGGAATAAGTGGGATATTCTGAATTTTATGCAGGTTTTGAAGTAGTTAAAACTATAACTTGGACGGAGCAATAGTGTTTTATTTTCAGTCAACCATCCACCAGTTCTGCCGAACGGTAATGAACTTTCAAATGGTCCCGTCCACGTGAGATCTCATAGTAGAATAACTCGCTAGAAAATATATTATGATGTCTATGTATAAACTGGCACTTATCACCAGTTAGAAGAATTTTGATTACCTGTTCTGGATTATTACAAAATTGCTTGCAGTGGTTATGAGGCGGACTCATAATTCTACCGGCTTCCCTAAATTCAAAGGGAGTCTTTGAAATCGAGATTGTGGTTAACTCTTTGGTGACGGAAAGTTTTCCGTTTGACGAGTAATATCGTCTGACGTTAGCCAAAATAAAATACGAAAGTCTACATCAGTCACTGGGTACCAATTTCGTCACCAAGGAGTTAAAGTATGAGAAGATCCATTTTCTTGTGTTTTGGTAATTAGAGAAAAATAAGAACAAAAAATGAACTCATATGGGGGTCCCGACCTCCATGGAGTTAACGAGCCTTTTAAGAGGAACGACAAGGGTCCATTCATTTATCCAACAGAGTGGAACAATCTTCGAGTTATTAAAAGTATTGGTCGCCAAAAGCCTTGACGCTTTTCCATGTCTAAATTGAAATTACCCAACTAAAAACATATTTATCTACAGTACATGACACTCATTTACTTATCTCGCAAAACCAGGGATTAGTTAGCGACAGGTCTTATTCATTGGAGACAGAATTTTCATACATTTTAAATAAACTTTTGCATTTCTTTTGTCAAAATTCCGAGCCTTATTTCAATATCTGGAAGCTTTGATGAAAGAAGACCTGCATACTGAGAATTACTGGAGGGTACGATGCGAAAATTTTATGACCGTGCCTTCTCTTATTGGAGTGACACATTTTACAGGTTTTTGAATGGTCACATGACAGGTATAAAGCAAAACTGTTGCCCGTTAAGGTAAGTGAGCGAGTAACATTTTTGTAATATTACCCCGGCTTGCTTGCTAGATGATATTGTGATAAGCTGAAGGAATCTTATTCGATTATATTATTTACATGATGAAAGAGTAGCGAGTTGATAGATCACTGTTTAAGACATACAAAAATTTGTATGGTGCCAAAAATACTAAGAAACAAAGGTACTTTGTTAAAGTGAGGGAAAAAATGGAATAAATTGTATCCGCGATGTTATTAAATTAAAACTGTCATGTCTTCAATGAAATACGAAAATCAATGACAAAATAGTGAGGTGGCGCTAGTGGCAAGTAATTTGCTATTACAACTTCGATCGGCAAATAGACAAGAGAATATGGCGGCAGAACACGGACACCCCTGATGAACTGCGCTATAATGGAGATATTACAAACGAATGGATAGTGGCAAAAATAGTTATCGGCTCCATGCCAGGAAAAAACGGATAATTATCAGAAATGAAATGAAAGAAAAATGTTTCTTGATTTGCTAGGGATAGCTGACTTCGAGTTTCAAAGTGGAAACCTTTCCTGTTCCTCGCGGCTCTCATTGCCATCGGAAATGAGTGAGTTTGGAAATTTTTCCAAGTCTTAAACTAAATAGTTAGTAGGATCTCAAATCTTGGTCATCAATATAATGATGCAAATATAAGATGCAAAAATTAATCAGAGTTGGGGGTGGATTTCTAGGGTATGGGGCAGTGGTATGGCTATATAACTATGCAAGTCAATCCACTTGAATGTCAGATACGTATAGATCCTTTGGATGTGACGTGAAAGCAAACAATCTGAACGACAATTTCAAAGTTCCGACGTTCAAAAGATCGAATAATTAGTGTTAGTTTCTTTGTTATCAAGCATTTTGGTACCAAAGAAGGAATATGTACAAAGGATTTATTCTATTAATGGAACCCAAAATATGAAGGAACAACACCAGGGAAGGGAGAAATCAGAAGTCTATGTGGCCTCGCCCGCCACAACTTTAGTGGATTGTTATACCTTTCGGCTCTCCCAAAAAGAAAGAAATCATTTTCCTACAGGAAATTTTGTTTCTATGGTGATTCGGGTTATCAGTGTTGTAGTCCAACTTCTTATAAGCCACCAGCACAATATAACATACCATTTCTTCCGATCAAGGCTTCTGTAGCCTTAAATTATGTAAATTGTCAAGCGCAGAAGTTATGTATGACGGTACGAGCTGGGCCGGTGGATTGACATTTTTCCTGCCTAGCTTAGAAACAGATGCTAATCTTTTAAAAGTATTTTTATTCAACCAATATGTATAACTTGTATTGTCTCTGAGCATAGATGCTGCGAGGGGAGAAGGAGAACATGGGCCCCCAAACATAAATTTCGTAAGGTGCCCTCACCTATTTCATGCCACTCCCTGTAAGTCAAACCCGAAGAGCAAATAGAGGTTTGCTTCTGTTTTAAATTATAAAGTATTAAATACCAGATTCACTGATACAGAGCGGTCGAATTGCATGAGATTTACAAGGCGAGCCAAAGGCGAGGCTTAGTAAGTCCGATACAGTTCGGACGCGAATATTTTAGAAGATGTAATCATGAATACCTGCTATTTTGGTGATGTGGGCTGTTTTGGCTGAAAAATCAAAGATAGAATTTATTAATTTATTTAAATTAGGACGATAGCGTATCCAACTTAAAGCATACAGATTAGGAAGCCATTTCTTTTGTGTTTTCCCAGTGAATTATCTACGTGTATTTTGAGGATTGTTGCAAGTCTTGAAGAATTGGGTTTAATAAATTGTATTCCAGAATTTACGAACTGAACTAAGTTGCCACACAACAAGTCAATTTCACACATCTAAAAGTATGTATCAATGCTTTTGAAACTCATTAATAATTCATGAAGAAAATTCAAAAGAAATCAATCCTTAATCAGTGTATGCAAACGTGATGCAACATTTAGTGGTTGTATCATGATGATACAACCACTGGTAGCTGTATCAGATTCACATATCAGTTCTGTCTCGACTCTCCAACATTCAAACAGAGCTTTTTTTTTTTAGTTAAAGTAACTCCAAACTCTTCGTTTCACAAGTACTTTACGACATTCGAGTCGGTGTTGTATCGGACAATTAATTACTCGCCTTCGGCTCGTGCTGTTAAATCCGATACAACACCGCCGCTCATGTTGTAAATATTACATATATCAGTGCCTTTTTTAATTTACGTGAAACTGCGGGTGTGCGACACAGGTGAACGTTTAAATAAGATCACTTTTAACTAAGGTTGCTTTTCTCATGGATTTACCACCAGAATAGTATCTGGAAAGGTTTTTTTTATAAAAAAACTTTTTAATATGTCACCAATATTTCCGTTCTGGCCTGTCCTAGCTCTTATTTTTTCACTGAATTTTGATTTGAGATTTTTGGAATAGTCGTCACGTTTTGAACGAAAGAGGTCTTATTTTGTGCATTGTTAATACAATAGTCTTGTTATTTGTAAAAATACTTGTAAATTCATTAATTATTCAGTAGCAAAATGAGCAATCAAAACTCCTGCTTTATGACATGTGACAACCCTTGTAAACACGATAAAGATCTACTGTCTTCCGTATCATTTGATACAGAATACTAATAGGGTTATTAGTATTTTGTATCAAATGATACAAATCTATTTCGATTCATGCAGATGGATAAGTTGACATCAACAACAAAATTTAAGTTTTATTATTACATTTGATACTCCAAATAGAATGTTTAAAAGCTTAAATTGTCAAAATAAACACTTTGACATGAATTTCACAAGCCATTTACA
>JBAHVQ010178132.1:0-16980 GCA_036872915.1 Nanipora kamurai
CCATACCGGACAAGTAGAGAAAACTCTACTTGGCCCGGCAGGGATTCGAACCCACGACCTTCAGTTTACTAGTCCGACGCTTTACCAACTGAGCTTGAGGTCAAGTTGGAAGCTGGTCGCTGGTCGCGAACTTGACCTCTAGCTCAGTTGGTAGAGCGTCGGACTAGTAAACCGAAGGTCGCAGGTTCGAATCCCTGCCAGGCCAAGTAGAGTTTTCTCTACCTGTCCGGTATGGTTCGTCACTCGGAGTAACATCCAACACCATTATCCTCTAGCCGAGTTCATTCTTCTACTTATGCTTGAATAAGTTTGGTGCAATTTTTCAGGCAAATTGGGTGGTGAAAAAATTGTTGGAGTTGAACAAAGGAGTCTTATACATTATAATCGACGTCCAACTTGTCGACTTTTAGTTTAGTTTATGCTAAAAGTACAAGTTAGTTCCACTTTCCGTGCAACTTGTAATTTTGAAAGTGGAGTTGCTTCAGGGACGCTACGCATACGAATTTTTCGTACAGCTTGTAACAACTTTTTTTCGGATTAAGGTTGCATGAAAGATTGTGGCAATAATTTTTTATCTTTTTGGAGAAATGCCACCGCCGACATTAGAATTTTGAGCTGAGCTCTCACATTTGTACTTCGACTTGGATTACCGCTCAGAAGATCCTTGGTGAGTATAAAAATAAAATTCTCTTGCTTATCTGTCCTATTCATCAGTCGATCCTCCAATCCGAAGTCATAATACGAGGCTATGAAGTTTCGAGCGTTTGCTTTTCGCTAGCCTGATTGGTTACATTTATCTCGCACTCTTTTTGAACAAATAATCCGCAGTGTTTTCTATTTCAAGGCAAATTTTACCCTAATGATTCGCCTTTCGCTCGAAACATCAGCATTTTTTTTGTCTCATTTTTTGGACAGTATTGTTTTTTCACTTCGTCCGAAACTATGCACACACCATGAAGCCGAAAGGATCAGTTGCTTTTTCACCGTACCTCTCCAGTTAGACATAAATCATATTCAGTTTTCAACTTCTTTATCCCACCATCAGGTATGAGAGGTAACGAGACAGTTTTATCCAGAGATTGCCAACACCATAACTGTTCTTCTAAATGAGGAGATATTTAAAATTACATACAAAATGATGTAAAAGAGAGTATGCCACGAGGACAGGTTGTTTAAGAAATCCGGGAAAAAATAAAGGTTGATGACATTTAAGCCGGAAGAAAGGTCTTTGTTCCTCTCTTTATTTACTCAATTCATCGTGCAAATTTTTATGTTTACAAGATTAAGTAAAGAAGAACATTTTTTAATACTGGCGTATTTTACATTATACGTAAGCAACGGCGGGCATGAGTCAAGGTCGAAATTTTAGAATATGTTTCTGACCAAAAGACCAGTGTCAACTTTATACTGGGCAACTGCTGACTTGTCGCCGCTTCTTGCTGGGCTCAGGAGGCCAATAGGTTTTTATCAACCATAGTTATGAAATATCATTTTGAAAAGTTGCGAGATGATTAGTTAAGAACCATGTTTCTATAACCATATGGAAACGTTGAAATTACAAAAACTGTCAGATATTGAGCTCAGTGGAAATGACAGTCCACGGCATTGAGAAAAACGTTTTTTTGAAACACCTGAGAATGATTTTTGATCATGCAAGCTGCTGATGACGTGTGTGTCGTACAAGTAGGGAGAACTTATCTTTTCATGAATTTTACAAACGAACCTTGATTCCTCGTTTTACTTGTCTTGTCTTCAAGTTATTTTATAAAAGAAATAGACAACATCTTACCGTGTCCCCATACGTTGTAGAAACACTCGTGGAAGTTTGGGAGAACTCCAAACGACGTGGAAACACTCACCCTACGAGCTTGTGTTCCCACTTCAATTTCTCGTTCTCCGAAACTTCCACTCGTGTTTCTATAACTGTATGCTAAAATACGGAAAATGTTTTCTGTTTCTTAAATGGAACATGTATTCGCTATGTTAAGAAGTAGGCTGATAATTTTCGCTTGCACACAGTATTTTTGATGGTTCATACATTAGATAGTTTATAAAAATGTTGATTTATTGTTCCAGGTAAGAGGACCATGTTGAATATCATTTTAATGACTTGAGTCTTCCGCGTGAAAGATTTTATGTCACAGTCATCATCATCATCATCATCATCATCATCATCATCATCATCATCATTATTATTATTATAATCATCATCACTATCAATGTTATCATTGTCACCTTTATCTAAATTATCACCTGATCACCATCACATTCAACACAATCATCATCACAATCATCATCATCACCATCATCATTGTTATCACCATTACCGTTACCATTAACATGACCATTATCGTTATCATTATAGATGTGTTGGATGGACATGTTCTCTCCAATCGGCGGCCTTGAGATGACATCAATATGACGTATCGATTAAATTGTGTCATACTAAATATACCGCCTAGGCAGCACACATGCCCATCGATTGAACTGCTACGCATTCGTAGCTTTCCCTCTTCATCAGAGTTTTGGTAACTTAATCATTAGACGGCTCACAGGCCATTTAAAGATTGCCGGTTCGTTCCCCGTCTGCGTCTCTAACGCATCTTCTTTTATGATCATTTTCGATCATTTAGGTTTGATCACTGATTAGCTATCATTTTAGTATCACGACAATTACGATCCTCTGATAACAAAAACATTATTCCTACCAACCTTTTTGGTCGTCGTTGTGTGAAGTTAATACCAAAGTGGGTTTTTTGGTCAATTTAAGTTCCTTCGCAACATGACAAGCGGTAAGAGGGTTATCACCAGTGATCATAACAGTCTGAAAAGAAGAAACGATAAAATCACAATATTCTGAGCATCGACCGCCTACTTAATACGTTGAAGCATCCTACTTTGGCCTCAGGGGTTTTAACTAAAAGCAACTGACTACCACCTTATAAAACGAAGTAGTGCAACTCTAAAATAAAGCCATATCGATGCTTCCTAGGTGAATTAAATGACTATGATCAACTTGGAAGTACCTCATCAGAAAAAGTCTTAGATTACCTAATAGCCGATTTATACGATGCAACTGTCGTATACGATTGTCCATCCTAATGGATACGATTAAATAACGAGAGTCTTACGGTAGATTTGAGTAAAACTGTTCAGCCTTAGACATTTTGCGTTTTACAGAGAGCTCACAAAGACATGGCTCCCACGATTATCGGTACGCAGTTCTTCATACAGGAAATAACTACATGTGTGCGGGGGTATCTTCTCCATTCATATCACTGAAGTAATTGCCTGATGTACTATCGTAAAAAATAACATGTATCATCCGGGTGTGGTTATAGTAACCAAGGAATGTTCTGGAAAGAAAGTTCCATTACATGGGGCGGGAAATTCTCAGATTTTAGAATTTTACCACTTTGACTGACAAATTCATTCACCTTTCAGAAACTACTATAGAAATGGTTTACGATTTGGAGTACTCTATTGAGTAATGGATGTATGTGGGAAATTGGGAGAGCACGAAAAAAGCGTAAGGTTTGCTCGAGGCGACAGCCGAGAGCAACTCTACATTTTTGGATTTAACTACTTTGGGGTCTTGGCCCATGAACTAGTTATGTCATTTACATATCAATCAAATTTTAACACCGCTAGAACGGAATGGAATATGGAAACAAGACGGTTTGTTTCAAATTAACGTTCACTTCGTTACAGACAGAGCGTTAAGATAACGATGTAAAAATGTAGGATGCTGCATAGGCAGTATGTAAAACAGCGCAGAAAGTTAAAAGGTCCATAGACTGCCGAATACATGTAGAAAAATTCTGACGTCTCGGGAAAAGGCCCTTCTTCAGAGAGTGGGAGATGTCCAAGAACACGTATCACTCTCTGAAGAAGGGACTTTGCTTGAAACATCAGAATTTTTCGACATACATTCGGTATTCTATCAACCTTCTAACTTTCAGAGCTTTAAGTTCCTAGTTGAATAGTGACGTAACAATCGCGTGGGCCTGGGAAGATTCCGGCTTCCTTAAAAAGGCCACCCAACTTGTAGAGTAATGTTGCCGTCGATGTTCAACCAAGGCCGTGGAGTTAAGTCAGTCACGGGGATGAGGTACACGGTAAGCGAAAGCAACTTCACGTTGTTTAACTAAATAAACCTACTATTGTACGATGTCTTACGTGATGAGATGCATTTTGAATTTCCTTGATAGCATTCTTTGATGTTGATTTTAAGGGACATGAAATGATAACGAATCCTGCGAACACTAGATCAGATTCCACTGTACCACGCTTTAGTTCTCGCACCTAAAGGATATGAAAGAACAAACTTGTAAGGTCTTCAGCGGAGATCAAACAAGAGGTCGGGTCTTTGCAATTTCCAGCTTCAACCTCAAATTACTGCTCACTTTCGACGACTACTGGGAAGTGCTGACTTCAAAACTGTAACGATTTGGTTCAATTGAGAATTACACTGAATACCAACTCAAATTATCGTAAAATCATCTAATTCAACGAAAATTACAATGACAATCCGCATCGCATTTGAACTCTGTAAGTGCGTTCATATCAGCGGACTGGGACCGGATTTGGACTGAAATTGGCTAAACTAGTTGTGTTTACACTATCGGTTTGGACTGGGTTTGGACTTCCAGTAAAAGTGCTAAATCGAGAGAGAGAGAGAGAGAAAGAGAGAGAGAGAGAGAGAGAGAGAGAGAGAGAGAAAGAGAGATATTAAGTTTGTTTAAACTATAAATTCACAGTTACCCTACACTTCTGAAGTCAACTCGAGCGGGATTTGAACTGGCACCTTTGGAAATCTGGTCCGCCACTCTACTTGTTGAGCTATCGAGTCTACAGGAACTGGTGGCGGGTTATTATCCAACTTAAATGTACGAGATATTCTCGTGACAATTTAACGCTATCCACGAGGATGGATGTGAAGTGTTTCAATTCTATTTCAGAATCATCCTCAGGGTAATATGAAATGATGAATTCATATTTAACCTACACTGCTGAAGTCAACTGAAAAAGTTGGCTCAAGCAAAGGTTGACTTCAGCAGTGTAGGATAATTGTGAATTTATCGTTTCATGTCACCTTGACAATGATTCTGAAATAGAATTGTTTAAACTAAATTAGTCCATTCGAGTCTAAATTCAATCCGACGTCGTTCACAGTTGAGCGAGTCCAACTTCAGCTCTTTCCAGACCACCTCAAAAGGGTGGAGTCAAATCTAGTCCGAATCCAGTCCCACTGCGTTCACACTAGAATAATCTCAATCCGAATCTGGTCCGAGTCCACTGACATGAGCGCACATTATGATTTGCCCCTTACCTCTTTGGCCTGCAGTTCTCCCAGGTTTTTGTAACCCAGTGCCAGGACCCTGGATCCCTGCCACGTCATTTTCTGATAGACCTCGTCATAGCTCTCGGGAACAGATGTGTACTAGATATAAAGCAATCAAGCAATCATTTGTAAATTTTCCGCACTCAAGTACAAAATCAGTAAATCAAATAGTTTTTCGAAATTTAACAATTAGACAATGAGCGGGAGTTGTCTATGAGCGAATAGTAAACTCAGGCTGTGCCTTAGACAACGACAGCGAGTTGTCTAATTGTTTTAGTATAAACCCTTTGCCAAACAATGACGTGCTAATTCTGCGAACTCTGAAAAAAAATGCAGTTTTGCTAGCGCGAAATGCCGTCTTAATAAACTACTCCTGAATGACAAGTAAAATCGATTTATTTTATAGTGTATGAATTTTTTTTCGTCCCTTACCGTTAAAAATCTTTATTTCATACTTTGTTGCCTTTTTCAGTGTTTTCTGGAATAGAATTTCCAACCAAATTGTCCAAAAACTCCTCCGAAACGTCTGCAAAACGGGAGCTAGTAGCCATACTTTTTCAAGTTTGTTTTCATTTTCTCAACCATCGTCTATCACGAGTAGACAATGGTTGAGTAGCCAATCAGAATGCACGATTTGTGACAGACGATGGTTGGGTTTATACCAAACACGCTTAGTCATTTCTTTCTCTCCTCCTCCAATTCTCTCATTTCCAAACCTCTCATTCTCTCTTTTTCAAGTTTATCTACATGTTACACGCTCTTTTTCTTCCTTTCTGGTTCTATATATCTTTGTCTTTCCTTCCTTGCTTTGTTTCTATCATCCTTTCTTACAATCCAGTCGAGGTTGAACAGACGATTGGAAAGCTTCGATTCCATCCATCAAAAAATTAGATGAAAATTTAAATGTCGACATTTAAGAGAAACGACTTGGGAAATTTAACCCTATCCAGACAGGGGTCGGGAAGTGCCCACGCTGATTTCAGCCAAGGAGAATTTTCTTGATACTCAACCAATTGCCACCAAATTTGGTGACATTTCGCAAAATCTATTTGGCAACAAGTTTATGGCAAAAGTTTGTTACTAGGATATCTCTTGTCTCCATGGCAAAGGGTTTTTCGCAGACATGTTTTCTCAAAATTTGATTTCTTGTTATTTTTCTCAAATTTCATTAAAATTATAGAAGCAGGTGCACGTTCTTAGTCTTCACAGGTCACTTTTCCGATGGTTTTGGAACATTTGTCACATTTTGTGACGGTTTGTGACGTCATAGCTATTGCATCATAGTTAGCCAAGACGACGTCATATATTAAGTCACGTGGAAGTTAACATTACAAAATCTGCTTGTCCTCATCAAGGAGAAGAGACTTAGTCAAACTGATAACTTTCTTTGGAAGAAATTTTCGTAACTGTGCACGACCTTCAGTGTTGCTTCAGTACCCGTTTTCTTCAAGTTTTTCCCGCAAAAGATGCGCAGGAAAACAGTGCAAATTCTAACAAATGGGAAGTTCAACAGCTGAATTATGTTTTCGCTTGAAAATGTATACGTGAACTTTACTATTTCAGTTCAACAAAGTTGTGTGGAAAAACCCCAAAATTTTCAAATTCATGACGTCATAACTACATCATATTGACGCCATAATGACGTCATACAACACTTAAAGTAAATCAAATTGTTTGTTTTATGATTTTTTGTTCGTCCACCAAATTTCGTTTCAGTATATTAAACAGTTTTAGAGTTGGAAGCCGCGGGAACTTTCCGCCTGCCCTGCCCCAGAAGTCCAAAGAAAAACCCGGTGTGGATAGGGTTAAGAACCGAATATTTAACTAATTTTGAGTGTAACTACAGTATTCTTATGAAACTTAAAGGAAATATATTTTTGCCATTGAATGATCTTAAAACGAATCAGACTCAAAATGAACATTGTACTAAACTGTTGTCCATTTTTTTCATGAACACATCACGTACAACTACCTTACCATTGATCTTAGAGTTTCAGGTGCTCCCTTGACAGTAGCAATAAAACTGGAAGTTGAGGAGGCTGGAGTTTGAACGGACACTATGGCAGACATTCGCTTCAAAGAGCTTGCAAAGTGAAACCGATGAACTATTCTCAGCGATTGCTTCTTGCCTTTCTTGGGCATAACAATATCACCTTAACAAAAAATCAAATTCAAAACAGTTCGAAAAGCTATCGAGCGAAGGCCCTTCGTCCGAGCGAAACGTCAATTTCTTCACACTTAGGTTCCGAGAGTAAAACGAAGGAGTTAAGACTGAAACGTCAATGTCTTCACACTTAAGTACCGGCAGTTTCCCAATACTTTTGTTTATCTGTAAGCATATCAATTTATCGACTGTTCTAAGCTTAAAATTCACCATCAAATTGCACATAATGGCACCATCAAATTGCACAAAATTATTCATAATGGTTTACCAGTTACGCTTCGGGATGTTTTGTTTTAAATTCCTTGATATATCTTTTCAAGCTACTTTTAACCACATTTTCAGGATACAAATCAGCCAGACAATTTACTCCACGACCGTAACTAGCCATTCCTGCAACCTCACTTATCGAAAACACTGTTAACTGGCATACCAGATACGGATCTTGATGAAAAGCTAAGGAACACAAAAAATCTTACGAATTTTGAAAACTGAGTGAGGTGCATTGAAATGTAATTTCTTTGGTGATCTAAAAATGTTTATTTTCCTTGACTTTCGACGCCCAGCGCTAATTTTCCAGGTTTTCCAAGCCTGGATTATGAAATTTTGCTTTTCCAGGACCTTCCAGGATTTCCATAACCAGCACGAACGCTGTCTACCATTAGCAGAAGTACAATATTGATAAATTAGCTGCTGCGCACTCGATATTTCGTTTACAACAATTTACAGCATCTCCAGTACAGTCAAACATGTTGTTTTATACCAAGGGTGAAAGTCCGTTATTCTTGCTTTCTGGTTGGCCGGTCGGTCCTCAACTGGCGGTCCAGATATCGTGATGCTTACGTGGCCCATACTATTGCACAACATTACTTTTATTTTGTACAAGAGTGAAGATGTAAACCGGAGATAGATTGTATGGCTGTGCTTTCCTGTTTCTTTAAAACAGTGTTCGAAGGTTTTCTACAACATTTTCTTCCATCATCCAGCATTTGATGTACAACAAAACACTTATTTACAAGTACTTTAGAGAAACAGTGTTTTTTTTGGACCCTTAATCGCCGTTGTTACATTCGGCTACCTCTTGGGCAACAACGATAGACTCGATGTCACAAAATGCATCGTGTTCCACGGTACTTTTAAATAAGTGCATATTATTATTATTATCAGCTATCCTCTAATTAAAAAAAGGCCTGTATTGTGTTTATGTAATCAATAATAACCTTTCGTTAGAGTCCAGTCAATTGCAGTAAGACAAGCTATTTCGAGTGGGTCGCCAACCAAGCTTGTATCCACGTAAGCGAGAGAGTGACATGACGCTAATATCTGTAGAGTCTCGTTGGGAACGTCAGAGATGGAACAACACTCGTCCTCAGAACCACTGAAACACCAAAAATGAAAAAAATAACGCGGTCAGGTCTGACCTAATACGAGCTCATAGGAACAAGCACGTTCACAATGGCAGACAAATATTGGGAGTGCAAGCATGTATATTCACGGACTCAACATAATAATCATGAGGATAAAAATATACAAACGCTAGCATAAACACAAACACAGCCACCAGTGCGGAGGATGGCGCAGGCGAAGTCCCGAAAAAATAGATAAAAACACGAATCAACGAACACAAGACTTTACAAGCACTCCAAGACAAAAGCACGGTTAGTCAAACTCACCTACAAACACGGAGTTGCAGAAATAGACACGCAGGATCCAACACGAGCACAAGCACAAACACAAGAACGAGTACGAACAGGAATACGAACGCAACACGAACACAACCACGAACACAAACACCAGCACGAACACCAGCACGAATATAAGCACGAGAACAAGCTCATTCACATCAACAAAATGAAATGCCTGCACAAATATATGTATAAACAGGAACAAATAACTATACAACTCATATACATAGACATTGGCACGACCTAGATGAAGTAAATATCGCAACTATGAGCTTACAAACAAGCACCACCAACCATGACATATAGAAAGCAGGAACCCATGCAACATGATACTATGCACATATAGATGTACATATATGAATATAAATACAAGCGAAAGTGCGAGCACAGCACGGACACAAGTACGACGTCAACACAAGCGAGACGACAAATACAACTAAAAGTACAGCAAGATCACAAAAGGCAAGAATAAAAGTATAAGGAACACAACCAACGACTAAGATTAGACCTTGGTATAGACGCAACCTTACACATAACGAATGACGTACGTCCTACCACAACCAACATTTACAAGAGCAATCATAAACGCAAAATACAGAATCAAACAGTAACGCAGACCACAAGGACAATCAAATGCATAAGTATCAGTCAACATGAGTAAGATCATAAACGTAAGAAGTAGGATAATATAAGAGTTTATTTCCTACTATGGTTCTTAATATTTATTTGGCAGAAATACCTGATTCCAGCCACGCCCTGAACAACGAGGTTGTCGCTAGTTAAGGTGCCAGTTTTATCAAAGCAGCAGATATCAATTTTGCCAGCGAAAGGAATACGGAAAGGTTCTGTACAGAATACTCCTAAATATGAAATAAAATATGCAGTTGTGAGGCTCATTTATAGTAATCCTAGGCGCAGGAAATAGGGGCAAGGGGGTTAATTACCTGCACTTATGAAAGTTGGGGCGATGCCCTCGCAGTTTTCGGCAAAGGTAAAGACTCATATACAAATTTTGAGGTAATTCAGTTAGGTAATTCATTCGGTAAGTCAGAAAGATGCCAAAAATTATGGTAGTTTCACCACACTTACAAAGTCCTTACCGGAAAGCTGATACTTGGCAAAAATCAAATAAGCGTAATTGGGTCTGTGAAATCTCATCACAAATACACACCATTCACTAGTCCTCTAATTGGCTGACGCTTTTTTTTTTTTGGATTGTTTGTTTCTATTCCAAGGCGTCTTTTCGTCTAGTCCTGGTAATATGTCAATTCATACCAATGACTAACCCTTCTCACGACTTTTGTAGAACTTCTGACGCGTATGGTAATTATTTTTTTCGCCAACTAAGCGTGAGTTTTAATAGCAATTTCACGATAAGATCGATCGGTACTTTGGACGCCGGGTTTCGCCTCCCACTCATGTTTCATTATAAATCGTATCTCAAACTATTCAATGATTCATGATGAAGAAAACTAAAAGACAGTCAGTGCTGATACGTTGGTCCGGAAATATCATTCCAACAGGGATAAAATTCAGCAACTTTCAACCAGGCTTTCTACCGCTCTAAATCATCTAAATTGACCACTCCAGAAACCAGACAAAGACTGCGCTCTAGGTAACAAGCGCTAGCTATGATTGGTTGATAGTTGCATTTCGAAACTTTGATTCCAATGAAAGCTCAGCTAGAACTCAGTCTTTCTTGGATTTCAGGAGTGGTCTTTAATAAATCGTTTGAGCTGCGGTCTTACACTCAAAAGGAAGATTTCAGCAGATATCCACACATCTCGAAGTTGGTTACAGAACTTAGTCATCGTCATTTTTTTTTCAACAAATTTCTCCCCATTTTGATATTAGATCAAATACTCGTCGTCCGTGATATAGTTCGTCAACATCATTTTCACAACATTCAAGATTGCGCAATGGACTGAAACAGTCATATTGGATAACGGCATAGGAACATGAAACTGTAATCCATAATGACCCCATAGGCCCGTTACTTTTAGCTCTACCTTGGCGGTCGGTACTCCAGTTATATTCAGAGATCATAAGAGTACTCAGTGTGTATAAAAAGAAGCATCCCTACCCCAAATTCATCAGTATTCATCAAAAAATCACCCACTGTGGTAATTTGAAAGGAGGTGGACAGTTTTACTTGTTCTGTCTTCTCCTACACTCTGGGCAATTGACTTTTCCAGGCTTCCAGAGCTCGGGAATTTTAGCAGCATTCGAATAACGATAGGTGGTTTGTACAGAATCTCAATGAATTTTAATGAGGTTGTGTTTTACACATTGCAAAAGTCTCCTGTTTCCCGTTTACTTTTACTTTAAAGTCTCCTGGTCACCAGTTAATACGTGAAATGTATACTGTATATGTAATTTACCGGTCAGGAGTTCGGACTGGAAAAGTATTTTCTCAAGGTTTGTCGCACTCTTGTGCCTGGTGGTTCAAAAGGCGATTAGCATAACCCAGGATTAGTGAGAACTATGCGGAAGAAATACTGTTAATATAGGAAAGAATGTTCAAAGTTTTCTTTTCATATATCATATAAACATTGAAAGATTTTTTCCTAGAAAGTTTTAATTAAAATTATCAAACAGAACATGTCCATCAAAAGAGCCGATTAAATTCTAAACCAGGATTACCGGTTTTTACCGACCTTTGAACCAATCGAGCCCTGATGAAGACAGTGGTCGGTGACCGACGTTTCAACGGACTCAGCGGCGGTTATCAACAACAACAGTCTTTCTTAAGACTAGAACAACCTCCACGATCAACAACAAAATCCAACTGATACTCTTAGCTACAAACTATTTACATTAGCACTTGATTTCTAAATAATTTCTCTGAAATGACTTGCAAGTACTGAGGAAATATATATATATATATATATATATATATATATACATATACAGTATATATATACATACATGTATACCAACTGAAATTATCACATTTGGTTACACCGCTGTAAAATACAAACCTAATTTAGTAAGAGCCATTAGAGAAGAATTTACTGCAAGCGATAGTTCTATGGGTAACTCGGGTGGGACCACTGACGTGAGTATTAAAGTACATTCTAAAAATAACTTGTAACGGTTACGTCTTGGGTCGGCTGTGCCTAAAACCAAACAAAAGTAACGTTTTAATCGTATTCTTCGACATAAATGCAACACAGAATGAAAGAACTGGCTCTTCGTCTTCACATTTTCTAACGCACTAACCGTTTATCCAAACGTAGGAAGACGCAGCTATAGCAAATACTAACAGGAATAAGATGAAAAGAAAAGTTTCTAAATTGTTTGCGGTTATTCGTTTCACGCCGAAAAGAATTGTCCTCAGCAGACGTCCTTGGGAAGTATTGAAACCAGTCCTCAAGACAAAAGTCACGCAGCCATTGTCCGGAGCTGTAAAGGAACAAAGGTACAATATAAATGAGTTAGAATTAAGATTGTTAACATGAGAAGGATAACTGATTCGTTTTCTCATGATGGTGGTATCTGTAGATGTATTTAAAGTTTTGTGCATGCACTGGATGCAGAGGTTCAAGTAAGCACTAGGCGCGGCATGGACATACTGGATGGAATAGTACATTGCAGTAAAAGAATGTAAATACATATACAGAAAAAAAAACGGAATCTATGGATACACCTGATGTATATTCGTATTGTGCATACGAATTAACGGATGGACAAACGAATGAACGAAGAATGGATTAACGTGCGGCATAACAAAATGGGAGGGTCGAGCCAATTTGGTGTGGGATGGTGATGCATCACCAACATTGTGACTAGTACGGAGTGGCACAGAATGGGAGTGTGCGAAACGAAGCGGGATAGCGTGCGATGGAATGGGCAGGATTAGATAAGGTGGAATGAAGCAAAATGAGATCGGAGGGGATGTGAGACGGGGATGAGGAGGGATACGTTAGGGTGGGCTAGCATGGAATAAATGGAGTGAGGTGGGGCAGTATGGCACAGGGTGAGCTGGGGTGGGATGGGGCAGGATAGGAGCGAATGTGACTGACCAGAATAGAATAGAACGAGAAAAGCTGTGATGGGGTACAACGCAATGGTTTGGAACAGGATGGGTTGGAATGAGATGGAATGGGATGGGATGGGATAGCATAGGACATGATGAAATGGAAAAGGATGAGCTGCGTTCAGCGGAATACGACTGGATTGCGTAGCTTAAGATGAGAAAGGGCGGGGTAGGGAATAAGGACGGTATCGGTCGAAATGTGGCAGAATGAGATGGGTTACATGAGGTAGAAGAGGTGTGATGGGACATGATGGGATGGATTTTGTTAGAATCGATTGGGATGTCATGGGAGGGGACAGGATAGTAGGGATGATTTAGGAAGTACGTTATGGATAGGAAGGGATGGAAGAAAAGGGGTGGGGCTAGATTGGACTGAGCAGAATGTGGCTAGTGATCGGAGTAAGTAAAAAAATCACTACAGTTGACTGGGATGGGGCAGGATATGAAGGAATGGGCTGACATGAGATAAGATAGGATAGGATACGATAGGATAGGATAGGATAGGATAGAAAAGAATGGGACGAAATGAGCAGTGATTAAATGGGATATGATAGAATTAGATTGGATAGTATGGAAAAGACGCAACTGGCTTGTCAACTGGCGAATTTCGGCGAAGCAAAATCACCCAAGCCCAGCGAAACCATACCTGTCAAACTTGAAGAAATGCTGTTCTAAAGCAGATAGTTTCACAAAGGGATCATACTGAACTACTAAAACCACAGAATAAAAAAACATCTTCTTTGAGTACCTCTAAGTCCCGCTAATGTTTTTGGAGGAGGTGAATGTTGCACAACTTTTGTTCCTCCCGAAAGGAGATGAAGTTTACCATGTTGCTCTAAATCAAGAACTTCACTTTTATCCAGTTCTTCTACTGGTTCCTGTTCAAATAAAGACGTGCAGTTGCACCGATCAGACTTCCACTTTGCACAATTTATGTTGTACACCTAAACGTAGAGTGCTGTGAAGGCAGTGTTGAAGTAATATATCACAAACGAGAAGAAATGTTTCATCAGGATAATTAAACACCGAGAAGTTTGTTGAAAAGTTTGGTTTTTTACGAACTTCGAGGTGTTTGGATACCTGATGAAACACGACTTTCGAGCGTATGATATTGCATCTCAAAAGAACCAGTATTCGAGGAGAAAATCGAGGTGAAAGTTGGCTCAATTTATGTAATTTCTTCCTCAGATATCAAAACAACGTCTCGGTGGTGATTTGCTTGGTGTTTTGCTCATGAATTTATTAATAAATTTGAGATCGACTTGTAGAAAACCGAAAGGGTTGAGAAACTGCCTGAACTTAGGAGTAGCAAAACTGACGTTTCGAGCGACGGCCCTTCGTCGGAGAGAAACGCAATTCGACAGGAAAACTAGGTGGCGTTTTTATGGAGAGAAAAACATGCGACAAAAACATGACCAACAAGATTGAAAAATCAATAACAAACTAACTAATAAGATGTAGATTATGGAAAAAGCCCCAGGGATTAACTGGTTGTATCCCTTATTTACCTGGGTTTTCTTCTTTTTTAACTTTTGCGGAGTACCATTCCCTTGGGGCCTCTGCCATGTCCTCCCTTTTTCGGTTAACTGATCGACGTATTAAATAGCAAATGACTTTCCATCGTTTACATCTCCTCAATCAGTTTGTTATTGATTTTTCAATTCTATTAGTCATCTTTTGTCAAATTTTTCATCATAAGTTTGAAAAACAATCAAGAATGAATTAGTTTCGACTAAAAAAAATAGATTATTATCGCTGAACTTGCAATTAAAAATTGGATTACGAGCTCAAAACTTCTGTGACTTGATAGTTGATGAGAACGAACTCCGAGTCAACTATCACCTCATAGAAATTGAGACCGCATAATCGGGCTCCTGGTGTTGAATGACAGATAGCTACCTTCATTTGAGGCACTGATTCACCAGTTAACATAGCCTCATCGACAATACACGAACCACGTAACAACAACAAGTCGCATGGAACTAAAATATCTTGATTCTGTCCTCGACCTACATTCAAAAATGTAGTTAAAAAGTTACTGACATACTTTTGTCATGACCAAAGTTCAGAATATTAAGATACCGCTAAAGTTCTCGTGCCTTAAAATTTTAGCTTGTGTTATGTGGTAACATTTTGTATTTTTAACATTTGTATTTTTATATCTTGTAATTCATATTTAACTTATTAGATTTTTATTATATAATGTAATTCGTGTGACGCCCCTCAGAAAAAACATCCACGGGTGATGAGGGCAGCGTGCATAAATAAAGTTTTATTCTATTTTATTTTATTCTATTTTTAAGTGGTTATGAGTTGAGTAAACAGCTCTTCTATCAGTCATTTTGTTTTCGTGATATTTACACTTTTTGATATTCTAATGATATATCCTGTGAGTAAACTTTATTGTAGCTTACTGGTAGATCAGACATATATAAGATGATTTAATGACATTGCTCGAAAGTTTGTAAGTAAATGCATCTAACGACAATTCACATCACAACAGGAAATACGCCATTATGAAGGCAGCACGTCAGTTCTACGGCTGTTAAGTCAAGGTACTCTGCTTTTTACAAGTGAGATAAAATTTTGATAAAAAAAACGTTCAACTTGTCAAAAACAAAAATATCAGTAGAACTGGGAAAAAATGTCTTTTTACATTAGGAAGGAGCCAGGAATTAACACATCGTCATCTCAACACAACGTTAATACAAAAATACTTTAGATCACGAAATGTGGCCACACGGAGAGTCTCAGGCGATTTCATAGAAAAGTCGTGAAGATATAGACGATTTTCGAACAAGCTGTCATCCTGTAATCACGCTACGAAGCCATGAACACCACAAAAAACGAAATAGAATATTGAGTTCTATTGTACAAAACAAACTGAATTCTCGATGCATAAGCATCTTCAATTTTTACATTAAAATTTTTGTTTTTACAAAATATACAAACCAATGGAACAAATATCTCCTGGTAGGAGTTCTTCGCTCATGATTGGGCGCCATTTTCTATTTCTGTAAACCTAAAATAAGTTATTTACAGTTGCAATTAATAAATATTTGTAAAGATAAAATTTCATAAAATTTTTCATTTAAATTACAACATCCATGATTCTGAAATTGACATGTATTACTTGGAAAGCCTGGGTAGAAATCGTCAGATCTAGCCAAGAATCGACGAAATTTTTTTCTGGATTTTTAAGGGGGTCTTATATACAAAATATCGAATTTTTCGGTTTTTGAATTTCAATGGAATTGATCTATTATGTGTTTCTCTGTTCGTTCTTGCCGTGCCAAATCTGTCAGATTTACACTGAAAGTCATTAAATTTAAAGGATAAGTCGACCTGAAATTTGCCTTTCTAGGATAGTATGGACTTCCTAGAAGCTATAGTTTGTAGTTCATGTCGCAAAAATTGTACCAAATGCTTTCACTTCCGTTCCAGCCACGGAGAAGTTAATATTAAATAAATAGCTAAAATGTCTAGCCGATCCGGTAAAAAAATATTGAAATAGCGTTGTTACCAATTTGCGAGTTTTATGATGAAATTTGATACTTCGATGAAAGTGGAGGTAAATTTTGTCAACAGGCTTTCTGGCAAAATCAGTTTTATGAGCTGGAACTGCTCTGGATTTTCTTGTTACCTCATATAATACCATGATCGCCTCGTTTTCCATTGTTCTCATAGGGAATTTAAATCCCGTATTATCCTCATTACGCATGCAACAGGGAACATTTTGCTTTGTCTACTA
>JBAHVQ010178172.1:0-16976 GCA_036872915.1 Nanipora kamurai
AGATAGATAGATAGATAGATAGATAGATAGATAGATAGATAGATAGATAGATAGATAGATAGATAGATAGATATAGGTATATGTATAGATATAGATATACCAGATATAGATATATATGCAACCATATACCTAGAACATTGGGGTTGACGTTGATTTCAGGTCTCTACATCACCTTTACCTCGTTAACATTCAATAGTTCATGACTCTTAATAAATTCTGATTAATAAAAAAAGATATTGATTAGTTTAAGTTTAATTACTTACTGTCCTCGTTCGAAATCATTTGCATTGGAATGTTCCAAGACTTTTCTTCCTGAGTTTCCATTGTCCCCATAAAGAATGACCTGCACATTGGAGTCAGTGCCAGCACCAAATCGATTCCCAGTGAAGGTTGTAATCTCATATTTGTACGCTGTTCAAGAGAAGTAGTGTATTGAAGTTGCTGGCCACATTCTTATTGACAAAGAACAGTAGTGACGTACATACTCGTACAATAAATACTTATACGGCTGAGCTTGTGTTGCAGCTCGTACATAAAATGATAAACGTTTGAGTTCTTGATGAACTGTCAGGGTCGAAAGGCATTGCCTGCCCCTTCCTTGGCAATATTGTTTGATGCTGACCAACGTTTCATTCCGAAGAAGGGTCTTCGCTTGAAACATTAGTTTTACTATTTCAAGGCTTCGGTGGCTTCTTAAACCTTTTGGCTTTACCAACGCTTTTTATTCGGGAGTGGTAAGTTTTGGCGGAAATTGATTTGAATTGATTTGAAATGACCGCCCCAGAATCCAGGAAAAGACTGAGTTCTAGATAACCAGCTCGAGCTACGATTGGCTGTGGTAAATCTTCACCAATCGCAAAAACTGCATTTTATTCAGGGCCCAGGCTTTTCGGGATTTCTGTAGTGGTCAATGAAAGTTAACAAAAATATCTGTCAACATTAAAAAATCCCATGTATAAAATGTACGGGAACATCAATGTTGCTTTTCTTCAAAACTAAATTTGTGACGAAATATGTAACTGGGTAGGGAAACAGCAACACCTAAACACGACAGGGATTTCGGGGGTTCCGCACTACCTCACCGTTTTTCTCGCACTATCTGATAGCAAACTTGGGGCAAATTTTTCCAACTACGGACTACGCTCTCCAGTGAAATAAAAAAGTCTTTAAAATAATTTTTCTGAAGCAAGTCAATTTCTTTAAATTTTCCACGTCGAGTAGCTTCCTAAAACAGTTTCTTTTCTTCAATAGTAATTGGATCATTTCTTGAAGATCATCTCAGATAAACTCACGCAATCACTCACGCAATCTTTGACAAACAGGACATTTACTAATGACTGAATAGTGAATATCCTCACCAGCTAGGGAAGCTCACATATCGATTTTGCCCACGAGAAACGTCATATGGTTGTAGGGGAACTGGGTTGGGTTGGTGATGGTTACGTTTCTTTGGGAATCGATGTTGGAAAGTTTGATAGTTCATATTCAAAAGTTCTTGATATAAATCAACTTTATGGAGCAACGTGTATATGCAAATATATGCAAATATACTTCCATTGGATTTTGGCAAGATTAATTTTGTCCTTTTTCATCCACCAGAAAAAGACGATCTTATGGTGTTTACTTGGAAGCAAGCCATCCCTCTTGGCAGATCTAACCCTTGTAAGAGGGCTGGATTTCACCTCGCTATTACATGGGAATCTTCTAGCTGTTTGAGAAGAAAGTCTCAAATGCGCATGTGTACATTGATTTTTTCAGCCATTTTAGGACGGCCTGCCCCCCTGGCTCTGTTTATAATTATATGCCAAACTTTTCAGCCTACCTGGCGAGATATCTCGGGTAGTGAACAATGAAATCCCGCTTAGGTTAGCTAGCCTCCTCCCATGTAAAGAAAAAAAAAATTGCCAAGGACTTGACAGAGTGGCGAGATCTCGGCGAAGAGTGCCAGCCGTACTAGGAGGGCTAGCTCGCTTCCATATAAACAACTTCTTAGACAAGTCTCTTTTTGTCGATTACTCTCTAATGACTTCTCCAGAAGTTGGCCGATTGGCCAGCACTAGAAGGCAACATTGGTCAAAACGAAAAACATGCTTAAAGCATTTTAATGGTAACAAAAACCACAACAACGGAAGCTGCTGTAATAGCAGCAATAACAAAAACGACAGCAACACCTAGGCGACAACAACGGCAACAACGACAGCCACAAAGACAAAGACAGTGCTATCTATATAATCGTAACAAATAAACATTATTATTAATGTTAATTAGCAGAAGAAGTAAAAGTGTTCTTCCCAGCCTTCTTATTGTGAGTTCCTACAGTTATATATCACTGGTTGATCGATTCCACCCAGTTAATCAACAAATAAAATTTTTGTTAGTCCCCTGCCTGGACCAGAATCCGCTGACTGGACCAAGATTGGCAAAGGGATTTATTATAGTAATGATGGCAATTATGATCATGACAATGATGATGATGATGATAATGATAGCCAATTCTGAATTTTGAATACACTATACTTGAGGAAGCAAATAACTTAACAATACCAGGTAATTGAATCAGGTATTGTTTCATATTTCTTTGGTAAGTGTGTTTCATCTACGAACAGCGAATGTATCGAGAAGTTTTTACAATTTCCTGAGTGTTTATATTGCTTCGTATGATGTCTACTGCTTCATATTATTGCTAATTGGAAAATGTCTCAAAAACACATCTCCGTTCGTTCAATGGCTTAGAATGTTTTTTTATGCACTTTTTCAATTCGGTCGGGAACACAAAATCACAAACAGACCTGAGAGTCTTTAAGAATCCACAACTTCACGCCCACCCAAACAAACTAAGCAACTTGTCAAATCACCAAGAAAACCAATAACTCTCAAACTTACCAACTAACTTACGAGTATATATAAAGCGTCATCAACCCTGACCTACAATTACTTCGCATTTTAATTACACTTTCGACATGTCAGCTTGTTTTGCTTGTGAATTACAAAACTTGACAACACAAATCATCAATAAGGGCATTTAATAGTTCTATAGCAGCAATGTGATGTTAAATTTACAATAATGGAGTACACCTCCCATCAACTTACCACTTGCAAGGCTCACAGTAAACCAGAGAAAAGCTGCTGACCATAACTTTATCATGTCGACGGGCTTCGAACCTGGAGAAGGAAATGTAATGTTATTCATATATATTGATGCAAATGAACTCTTATTAGCCAGTATTAGCACATTGCTTGCACTTGCGGGAGTAAGGAGAATTCTCCTTAATATCGCTAACGCAAAAAATTTTCTTTGACATATAATGAGAGCATAAAGGCTGATTTACCTCGTGCAATTGTCGCATACAACTGTTTGTTCTGATATATTGGATTCAGCTACACGAGTCTCCAGAATGTGGTACAACGTTCCTGACCGAACTGTAGGCTGAAATTGGGTTGTTATCACATAATTGGATACGCAAAGATCTTTAATCGTATGTGACAGTCGTTTTGCGTAAATGGGTATTAATAAGACTATCACTGGTCATCGCAATGTGTTGCCGTGAGGAGAATTTTGCTTTCGTCTTCTGGGCTCTCGGCTGAAACTAATGAAAAATCTATTGAATTTCTGCGAAGTAAAATCAGTTTGTGCGACAAAATTCGCGTACAATAGCTTAACATGTTATTCCTGTCATGTATACTTAAAGCGAGAATTTTACATGGGAAATTTAAAGTAGGTTGTTGCTCTATATCTCTCATACATAAATCAATTTAAATAAAACTCGGTACCTTCTTGACGTTTGATTCATTTCTCGAGATCGTGAAACGGCGCTGCATTAGCGGTTAGGAATGCTTCTCCATCTCATAATTCAAGTTCACGCCATTTCCAATTGATAAATATCTTCAAAGTAAACACTCTACAGCCGTCCTTGTTAATAAAATTTTTGAAATGATGACGACCTGTGAAGGTTAAAAAATACCAGTACTTAGTCGGAAAATCCTTTGTTGGCGCTTTTGTTTAACCTGGTTTCTTTTTTGTTGAAATCGTGAATAATTAACAGGTTAAGATTCTCCAGAATTTTGCCCGTCGACATTACGTTTGTTGTACTCTAAATTCAATACATTATTTTACGTTTATTGACGTTCTTTGCAAACTATCGGGTTTTTTACTGCGATAATATCGACGAGCGTGTAGCTGTCCTATTTTCATGGTATCTATTTCAAAAGCCGATAAAACACGATGCATTAGTTGATGCGGCTTTAATATATTCTATCGCGAACCACCATATAATTTGTCTTTCCACCTTTGACAGCAATATAACTGAAGCTAATAGGTACGAAAGATGTTTGGAAATTTGACACACACTGTTCTCAAACTCAATGTCAGTGTAGAAGGAAACTACACTACCTTTTATTGAGCAACAACTTCTCCAATGTGCAAACACAATAACTCAAGAGTCATGCTTAGCTTCAGCTATCGGTGAACCATTTTACGTTTGAATATGGTGGTTTCCGTAGTTTATGTTATATAGTTATTTCTTTTCGCCTATCACAATTCAAGGATACAAAGACAATCACAAGTATGTGGCGGGCGAATCCAGACTCGTTGTGACAATCAATAACTTTTACACAACCAATTTGATTCGCCATTGATTCAAGTACAACGAGCATAAACAAAACCTAAAACGATAGCAAAAATAAATTCCGAACAGTTGTCTTATCTTTCAACTGTAAATCACTCAGTCGGTTCACGCAATGATTGCGGCTTCTGAACGGTATTACGGAAGTTTCACTAAATTAATCTTACTATTACAGTGTAATTATACGATTCTTTAATACTCCAGCTGCTACCGGAAGTTAAGTGGATTCTAACTTATTGCTACTTTTTCTCAAAGTTATACAAAAATTCGACCCTTACAAATGAAAATTTACACAGAACATTGCAATAACTTTTCAATCGTACCCAAATTAGGCTGTGAATAGCAATATATAAAATATTATCGTTTAACTTCCTCAATACTTGAGACGAATGCTGTTCAGTTTTGACTCTACTATGGACTGGAGTCATGAGGGATGATCGCAACTGGACCTCCGGGAAGAACGCTTATCTCTTAGGTACCTGATCGGATAATCGAGTTTAAATAAAAAGGCTTCACTTTCCCTTTGCCTTTGCCATTTCTTACCATCTATATCACCTACAGGATATCGACTGAGTTTAGGATATTAAACTTGAGCCTGGCAGGTTTACAAATGTCCATTTTGAAAAATCGTTTACCGTTACTAAGAGTAGACTAATAAAGTACAAAAATTGTCCTTGAGCCAGTGAACAACTTAATTGAAGGTCCGGTTTTTATTGAGACATGAAAAATTTTTGGTACGATTTGTAGTGTACTTCAGTGGAATAGCAATCTTGGATAAATGGATTTTTGTATTAAAAACGTAAAAAATGAAGATTTCTAATTACTCCCATATTCAACTGTTTCAACCTCATTAGTTGTTAGACGAACATTTTATCTCTAAATTCCTTCATCAGTATGCAATTTGTCGCAATATAACTTCATGCAATGTAAATGAGGTACACTTGGAAAAATTCTGCCCGTTCGAAGTAGTATAAGATGAATCAAGCATGTTCTGCGTTTTAAAAACAAAGTCTTAATTTGTCAAAGTTTTGTAAGGAATCTAGGTCCTTCCAGGCCTTTAATCATTGAACATAAGAAACTGCTAAAAACCAAGGGGAAAATTCTGTCACAACTTTTGATGACTGTTCATTGCGTAGATAGACTTTAAAAATGTCCATTTCAAGTCAAAATTTGAACCGGAAACCATGGGAAAACGCTAAAGTTGGACAAAGGCACCCTGGTGTTCTATATACAGGACATTGAGCTCAAAAGGGTAAAGCACGACCAGTCGTTTCCTTTACCGTATCTATATTACAAAGTCCTTGGTATGTTGCAATCGGTTCATCCAACCGCTATTGGAGTGAAAATATATAGAAATCTTTTTGACTGCCGTTTTGTTGTGACTAATAATCGTTGTCTAATATCAGCTCAGGAAATAGTATCTATCTCGGATAATATAGCATAATGGCCATAGAGTGCATTGCCGCTGATATATCAACAGTGTATGATAACATAATCTACCTGTGCCACTGATGTTAAATTGCACTTAATATCGGATGATCTGATGCAACAAACCAGGACACCAACATATGCAGGCATATTTTATCATAGTTATTGTTTTATCCCATCTGTTCTTAGCTGCAGTAGTTTTGCAGAAAACCTATCTGTATCGGGCTGACTGATAAACCAACAGGTTGCTTTAATCTTTGATATCCGTTGAACTAGTTGTTGCAATCTGTAAGAGCAGACGCGATAAAGCATCATCTATGAAATTTAGTGTTGCCATCGATTGCACAACTATGATGTAACAAGTCATGCCATATTTCAACGACATCAAACAGTACGGCTGTTCACCAGCTAAACGATGTTATTATATACTGCTTGTACATCAGCCGTGACGCACTCTGTGTCCATAATGTTGTCATTAAGGGTCGTTTCAATTTTATGGACAAATCCAGTGACTAATACAGAGCTCGCGTTTTTGCGCTTATAAAAAGCAACAGCATCGTTACAAAGCTATCAGCTCGTTATAATGACTTCACCGATATAGAATGCCTTAAATTTTCTGGCCTACAAAGTGACAAGATGATAATGGCATAAAGCATATTTTCCACCATTTTTCTCATGCGAATTTACACCCAATAGTTTCCATAAGTGTTAAACTTTACGAGAAGTTGGATATCTTTCGATGTAAAAATTTTATTGATACGTTGGCATAGAACAATAACTATCAGAACTGATAATTTTTGGCGTAGTTACTACTTTTACCCGCTCCACAACCACTACTTCTGTTCTCCTGCATTTTCTATCTCCTGAATATTTCACGCCAACCACCATTAAAGCAAAGTTATCTTTCATTGATAAACTGGACCTTAAGCTTTCATTTTTTTTGTTGAGATTGAGGATACAATATGTTAAGATGACCACGGTATTTGAAATAAAAAAGACCCTTTCCTACAAGGTGCTTACGGAAACCTGTCAGTAGGTTGTAAGCAACAGCGAAGACATTCACTTGAATATGAATTCGGTGAATCGGTAAACGTCAATACTGAATGGAAGAATGATAATTTAACTCCAAGATTCCAAGTATCAAGTCGTGGATCGAAACTGAATCGTAGATCATTTCAGCAGCCAGGCTGTCAACACTAGAAATTAAAATCAAAATGCTTATCGATTCCAGTAATATACTTATTACATCCCCTATACCACAGTCCCAACCGAATTTCAAAATAGTTGTGATTGATGTGTTCTATTTCCATTTCAAAAGGTTGAAATCGTGAAACAGTGTTTCTTGCTGGTCCTTGCAGGAATTAATTCTTCAATTAAAAAACCCTCGAGACAGCGAGTAAAGTTTTGTACGAATTACCCTGTTTTCAGTCTGAAAATTAAATAACTATTTTATAATTTTTTGGGCGGAGAATGATTTAGGGATCTAGAACCATCAATTAATCCTCTGATTGTTACGGCGCTCGACGTTATGGCACGTATGACTGCCCACATCGACTTCTCTCGCTTTATTTAGCCGATCGCTGAAGTTAGATTATTTAAGCTATCATCAGTTTAGGGTATAACGGCTATCAGATTAACCAAACGCTTTAATAACGTCGGCCAGCCCAAGATATATTGTTAGTAGACTCAAAAGGCTTGAGGTTATTAGACAATCTGGGTAATTGTTGTAGTCTTAGTTATCAGAACAAAGGCGGAGATGCCTTGAGTTCATTGCTTGTTTTACTCATTGAGAACATCTTTATTGTCAAAAACTAAACTAACAAATTATATCCAAGGTAAGCAAAATGAATCGCCAGACAAGAAATGCTCAAAACAGAGACAGAACGCTTTCTATGTATTAATCTGTGCGATCTCTTGTTTATATTCTATTTCACTTTGATCAATAATTTAGTGTACATTGCTAATTCAGGGAGACGTTGATTTGGTGTGCAAACTATAGCATAACTTTTAACGACACAGTTTCGAATTTGAGTTGGTTTTATATTATGCACGTTCAGATTAGTATTCTTACTTGTCATATATACTGTATTATATGGGGTATGTTTGTGGAATGAAAACTTCAAAACCTGTGAATTTTTTATTGATATAAAATGAAAGGAACTATTAAAACTTAATTGTACATTTTCTGTTGGTGTACTGGTTGTATACCAGTGTACCGTTGGTTATACTGTGTTTTTAAAGAAAATAATCTCCAAGATATCTATAGCTGAAATTTACTTGCTGCCGTACTTTTCTGGGCAACGAAAAGGCATCAGTACTCGGTGCTAAAGAAACTTCATAGTAGTCATTTGAATGCTTTCTGTTAAGGAAATCTGGTACTTTGCCAGACGCATAATATGCCGAAATAATTCATTAGTTAAACCTGGTGGTCTGATCAATATTCAAGCAATCGTACACACGACAGCTCAAGTAAATGAAAAATCATTTTGTTTACACCCGCACATAGAAAAAGAATAAGCAAGTAAACCCACATTTATCTTCATCTATTGAATCAGCAAATTTAATGAATCTGTCTACAAATGGATTTTCAACATTTCAAGCTAGCCAGCATTTTCAGTAGATATTTCGTAAGACCAGCAAGACCGTGGTTTGCTTCCATATCTATAATTAATTTAATCTCACTATTGCACAGAAACCATACAAATCAACTGGGTTGAAACGATTGTAGCAATCGCTGAATTGAGGCTATGCAGAAGTAATTGCAATTTCAAATTCGTTCTTGGCCACTCAAGGTAAAAAATAAATATTGTGTAATACCTTTTTACGATTCTGTTGCTATAATTTAATCTCCATGAGCAGCTGCAGGTCGCAGGACAATGACATAAGAGTAAAGACGTTCGATGCGCACTTGTTCCATTCCCATATTCATATTTTCTTATTGATATAAGTCGGTAAATATAAACATTTTAAAGGAGAATGGCTTCTCGTCGTCGAGGTAGTTTGACCCACTTTACCCACTTTTGAAAAGGATTTAGCATTTTGACCGTTAGTAGGAGAGGGATAATGAGAAAAATATATAACAGAATATCAAGCAGAAGATAAGTTAGTGCTCTTAACTCTTAAAAGTAGGGGGAAAGTAAAAAAAATTATCAGAAAAATCTTGCTGAATTTTTGGTCATGATTTGTTTGTGCACTACAAACCGTGATTGGCAACACGTGTTAAATAAAAAAATCCACTTACTGGACCCAATTTTTTCTTTGATTCCAGTAAATTTAGTTTCAAGCCGAAATTCGAAATTGCAAAAGTTGAAATAGTTCCCTAAACAGTTTTATCAGTGCATTTGATCGAAAAGAGTTAAAGAAGTCGAAATCGAAAAATTAAGAACCCAATCAAAATTATTAAGACAAAATTTTAATAAGAAAAATATTAATACAAAACCGCAAATCAACATTTATTGCAATCTCGATATGTTGAAGTTTTGGTGAATATTATCCTGTATTGATGTTACTGCTCTCTCAGTCCTGCAATCATCGTATACATAAAGATCGTAAGTCACGCGATAATCACACATAGGTGATGAAGAAAGAAGCTCTTTAGTTACCAAGTGACAACACAAACGTCATCTCGTTACTACGACCTTAAATCTCCAGGCTTGTTTTTCAACTAACATACCGTTTAGTCAGCAGTTCCAATACTTACTATATACCCTTGCTAGAGAGAAAATTTCTAAGTAAGGAAAAGACAATCATATTATCCTACATGAAATATTTCTATCATTCATGCAGACCTGATTTTTTGACATAGTTAGGTTTCAGGCTGCACATGCTAATGTTTGTATTTTTTCATTTTTTAAAATCAGTTATTGTTTCAATATTAAAATCTTATTTCAGACAGATGCCAATAACTTGGGATGATACATAAAGCTTTTGATATAGAAAGTTTCAAGATATACAATATCAACTAACACAGAAATTTTGTATGTAAATTTTAATAAAAAAGACTAGTAGAAGGATGGAGGTGTTAGATCGTCTGAAAATTAATTAACTACTCACTGACAAAATATGGTATAAACTGCGTTCATTTGTGCTGCAACTGAATACTATGATATTTTCTGAGATTTTTGTTGGAAAAGAAATGCCGAAAAACCGGAGAAGTTGAAATACGTGCCGCAAGGATGGCAACAAAATGTGATACCAGCCATGTTACTCATAGTAGACAAGACACAAACTCTACGATTTTAATCTTTAATAATAGTCTTTGTTCGACCAGTACCCTCAAGTTTAAAAAATTGTTCAACTTCTATTAAGGATATGATTCCATGATCAAGAAGAAACAGTTCTTGATAAGAGTTACCAAGACTAAGAATCTTAACAGCCAAACGTTCATTTTATGATAATGGCTGTGTTGTTTACTAAGTAACTAAGTAACTAAGCTCTCTTAGTTACTCTCTAAATGAGTAGATTAATAACCAGTAGATAATTAATTCTATGTTTGTAGTTTTTGTCCGTTATACTACTTTTGAATCTGTAACTGTAGATGTTAGGGCTTCCTTTAACAGCAGTTATTTTTATTACTGATGTGACTACTCTATGTAAATAGAGTTTTTTGCATCACATCACAGTCATATTTATTCTGACAAAATATGTTTTATGCCTAGCGCTTAATTATGATGTTTAAAGTGCTTTTAGTAAACAGAAAAGGAATATCAAACGAACGAGGGAAGTAACTGAACGTAGTTGTAACTTTAGAGACATGGCACTGCATTATTTTTGTAATTTAGGAGAAGAGCACTTGGGGAATGGCGGCTGGAAATCTCTCAAAGTGTCTAATACGCAGTACACTGCTACTTCATTGTTTTGCAAATATTTGCTATTGAACCCGCAATTTGAGCGGTGGAAGCTTGATGTCACATCTACATTGATTACTGACTTGGGATTAATTACTAATTTATGCAAAAATTGAAGTGCAATTCTGAATCAGCTGTCCTCAAGTAAATAAAATAGGTAAGTGATTTTTCTACCAAAGCAAAACCCTGAATCAAATGTAGAAATTGGCTGTGTAATTGTAGCAATTCTAGATATTACTGATAAGGTAATACATCTTTACGGGCTTCGTTTCGTTGACTTTAGCGTTATTGCCGATTACCTAAAATCGTTAAGGTATGGGTCAGTGGATACTACAACAGCACAGATCTAAGTAATACAGGCTCTACAAGAGTTTGTTGATTAAAAATCCTTGAAATAATATGTATTTCTGAAGACAACATTCCCTCCATGCCTGAAAATGTCGATAACGATTTAATTTAATCATTATTTCTTACGTCTTGGACTATGAAATGAAAATAACCAGTTGGTATCACTTTACTGAGGTAGGTAACAAATAAATCTCGAATAAAGTCGAAGATCCGCAGAGATATTTTACATACCTATTGTGTAATTTTGTGATTTAATTCGGACGTGAGAAATTAGACATATGTTCATATGTTTGAGTGCAAGACAAATGTGTATTTTCCTTTTATTCCTTCTTTTTCCAGCCTTTTTTATGGCAATAAAAATTATTATGATTTGCTTTTTCATTCGTTTTTTTTCATTTTGTTTGGTAAAAAGTAAGCTAATACTAGGTCAAAGTGATATCAAATTTCAGAAACTGCTTGCCCACTTTCCATACAACTTGATTGCTGGCGTTAAATATTACCTCAGAGAACAAAAACAAAATCCATAAAAACATCGAGGAAGGTTCATGTCATTAATTATATCAGTTTATTTTTTTCTATTAAAGAACTCTATTTCAGTCGATAATTTTTATTTTAATCCCTATAGTTTGGAAGATATTAACTATTGATATCTGTCATTTTTACGTAGAGGACGTGAGAATGCAAATGACTTATTTGATACAAATAGATTGTTTTCGAAACTACTGTATGTTTTGATCTATTGCTGCCCGTGGGTTAAATTTAGTAACAATTACAAACAGCGAACACCTCTTAATGCATAGATTAATATAAAAACCATTTCAAAGACAATATATCATATAAAAGGGATGTGTATTAAAATATTAAATGTAACATGCTAGCGTAAAGATATCAAATGGAGCATTATATATTATTTCAACATTTAACTCCACCTAGAAGCACTTCCTAAAATTTTCAGATATTTCGATATTTCTCACATTAGCAAATAACTTAAAACAATAAAATATATGTTCTTTTTGTACTTATTGGTTGTATTTGCCAATTGCTTGGCGTATTTTGAACTTTGATAGTTAAACACGTATCCTAATGTTTAACTTGCAAACAAAGAAAATTTAAAGCACTTAAGAACTCGTGACACTTTCCGATGTTCTGATTGTCTTCCACTTACCGTGCCTTCCTAGAACTTATTTTGAATGATATCAAGGTATCACGTTACTTTTAGACCCTTTCTATGGAATAATAAATGTATGCAATCTATCTCACTCAAATCAGTTCATCGATTGGGCTTCTACGACCACTAGCAAGATGTGTTTCTTAAAAACGTTTGTTATTCTTTTTGCTTGCTCGCTAATCACTGATGTTTATGCGGTGAGTTTATCTTTTTTAACTTCTTGGCCTTGGATATCGTTATTTCGTTACAAGCACGCTTTGTATCTTGTCGCTGTTGAATATAAATTCTTAGTATTATGTGCATCTCAACTATGCTCTACAATCTTGGTTGTCGAGGAAATCATTTGAACTGTTTTCCAGAAGTCCATTAGTAAAATATTAATAACTAATATTTGTACTTTAAAATTTTTCTCAAGTTACACTCTCTGCAAATGCAGAATAGATCAGATCTTTTTTTCTATTCAAATTCACCCGAACAGTTATTTTTCTTGTTTTATTGTCTATGCAAAGCAGTTCACATATTCCATTTATTTTCTTATTTTTTTGCGAACAAAAATAAAATACTGTTTATATTCATTTGAAAATGATTGTCTTACAGAGATTTTCTTCGCCTCAGACAGCCAGCTTTTTCTACCAGCTTTTTATTGATAAACTCCACTTATTTTTGATTAAATTTGATTATAAAAATTTATTTTTATTATTATTATCATAATTTTTAAAATTATTACTATTGTAACAAATGTTATTGTTATTATAATAATCATCATTATTTTTATCACTACTAATATCATTATTATTATCATTATTATCATTATCATTATTATCATTGTTATTTTTATCATTATTATTGTTAACATTGTTATCATTATTATTATTAGCATTATTATTATTAGCATTATTATTATTAGCATTATTATTATTATCATTATTCTTATTCTTGTTATTATCACGCCAACTGTTTTACATTGTTGAATAGATATAATTACCCATGTCTAAATCTTATGTTACATTATTGAAGAGTGTCAACACTATTGATGGTAATGATCCAGGCTCATGTGACAAAAGTAATCATGGAGAAACAGTGTTGATTAAGGATAGAGAAGACAACGAGATACTTTTGATTTGCACAAGGAGCAACGGTATTCTTCAATGGAAATCAGTAGGTAAAGCTTTCGTAAGACAAATTTTTGACTTATTTTTCCGTTTTGTTTCCAAGGAACAAAAAATCACTCTAGCCTCATATAATTATGAAGAAGAAACGTTGGTTTAAAACAAATGATCAATTGATACTTCGCATTGACAGATAGCAAATAAAATTCACAGTTTTATAAATCTGTCGTTGGCATTTGCATTCCCGATTAAGTTTCCATATGTACATTGACTATAACTCTAAGCAACTACTGTCTGAATTTTGAAAATATGCATACACGACACAATTTTCGTGTGGATTGTATATGGCTTTCTCATAGCAAATTGCGATAATAATAATTACTTGTCCGTTAACAAACAGTGCACGGTTGTTCAAAGGAACATTGCCGCTAATCTTGGGTTCAAGTTTAATTTGAAAACGATATAAAATGTAAGATGCTGCGTAGTTAGGAAGTTAAAAGGTTGGTAGACTACCAAACTTATGTTAAAAATTTCTAAAATTCAGCATAAATTCGGCAGTCTACAAACCTTTTAACTTTCTACGCTGTTTTAACATTTAATTTATTTTTTAAATTGTTTTTTTTATATTGCTTGTGATCCATTTAGTTAAAAGATAGTAGATGTGATATATGAACAAAAAACTTTTAACATCCTGTCCAACATTGAGAGTATTTCATCCACACATTTTTCCTAAGCTAATCGTTACAATAATTTCATTTGCTGTTTCACATATGAATCAATTTGCACATGTGAAAACGTTCCAATTCCATATGTGAAAAGAAAATTTCATATGTGAAATTAATTTTCATATGCATTGAAATGAAAATTTTACACGTGAAATATGTGAAAGCTTCATATGCAAAATTATGAACCATATGTGAATCAGGTGTTTCACATGTGAAAATGTTCTAATTCCCTATATACAATGAGAATTCCACATGTGAAAACGTTCCAATTGTATATCCCATGAGCTTTAGTCTATAAGATTTCATTTAAAATTTTAAAATTGTACGGTCATGGGGTGACTTTATATGTAAAATGTTACTGATATGTTGGAAACTGCTCTTCTACGTGCATTTCCTCTGAATGATTAAGATGGAAATCAATTCTAATTCTTCAAATTTACTTTGAATGCAAGCAACGCTTTCATATGTCTTATTCTACCTGGTAACTCCTACTCAAGCATTTTCCTCTACTCATGAAAACGCATTTGGCTGTTAAAGCTAAATTGTTTTAAGTTAGGAAACAATTTCAAATTTCTTTTTACCCCAATTTATTTCTACGTTTCACATTGGTAAAGTATAAAATAATGAATAAGAAAAACGAAACCGAAATATTCCATTTATTTGACTTTAGGAATTCTAGTTTGACACCGTTAAAAGCTTTTAATATGTATTGCTGTTCAAACTTTGGAATGCTAAGGACTTAGAAAACCTCTCATCTCCTGACGAGATTCGACCTGCAAGCTTTTGAAGATTATGAAAGTTACGAGTTTGAGCTCGTTTCGTGGTAAAAGATTTTTCTGACAGGGTCGTTGGCATTCGATACTTTCAACAGCAAGATGTATGAAAGACCTTAAACCCTTAACCCGCCAGAAGGAAAAATTTGGCTCTTTGTTATTCTACTCGCCAGAAGATTTTACTCGTCAAGGGGAATGTCCTAAACTGCGGTGGTTAACGGGTTAAGACAAAAATGGGTACAAAATACTAACACTACTATCAATTCTATCTGCACAATTTTATTTGCTTATCAAAACAGATAAACTGCATTATTACATTTTTTCAGATTCAAATCAGCTCGGTGAGTACTTTAATCCTGGCTATAACTGTGCAGACATTCTGGACAAAAATAAAGAAGCTAAAGATGGCTTTTACTGGGTAAACTTTGATGATGTCACCCCAAAGAAGGTTTGTACAAACTATTATTATTTTCATACCAATCGACAAGTGCAGTTATGCTTGTAAAACCATTCCCAAATATCATATAAATCAAATAATATTTAATTTTTGACTGTTTTGGATATAGGTTATTCCCTTGATATTCAACTGTTTACTTAATTTTCAGGTTTGGTGTGATATGACAACCGATGGTGGAGGATTTATGCTAATTGGCAGAAAAAACAATTCGTTCACGTGGTCTGTTCCATCAAATAATGATCCAGTTGAACCATTTGGTACTCCTCACTGGTCAAGTACCTTTGGCAATGTTCAAATTTTGGACTTTCGTGTGCAGGTAGCAACGAGTGAGAATTTTGCGGACACCAAAGCCCATTGGTAAATATTTAACTTTCCTTCAATAAATGCCAAAAATAAGCTAAGAGGTCGTAAACGTCTGTTTCCAATGATAGATAGAAAATTCTCCAATCCAATATGATAAAGAGTATATTTATTAATTCAGAGAGAATCTCTCTAACTCACATTTCATTCAATCACTTTTTAAACTTATACCTTTTACGTCCTTAAATCAAGTTAGCTTCTCTATGTTTTACTTTTCGTCTTTTCCCTAGACTTTCCCAGGAAACTTGTCATCGTAGCTTACCAATGCTGATCTTCCTAATACTTGAAGCTTGTGTTATATTTAACAGGTATTTTAGACTGAAACATAAACGGGCACTAAAAAATCTAATGATTTTGAACCAAGGCGGATGTGGGCCAACATCACCAGGTATCGGAGACATTGCGTACGTAAAGGATTTACAGAAAGACGAGATTGTGTCGACAAAATTCAGATGTTCCAGGTTTGGTGGCTATTATCATCCTTCCACGAAATTTGGATGGGTAAGTGTATTCAGATTTAAACTTGTTTTATTTTATTAAAAAGCCTGTAACAAGAGTTTTAGAGGGTGGTTTTCCAGGGTCGTGGTGGATGCTTCCTACAGGAAAAATTTTGAAATATACACTATATACAGAATGTAATCAATTTTTATTATAAGCATTCTGGGAATGACGTAAATCTTATTTGTCCGCATCAGCCCTTATCATTTTACTCTGGCTAACGACAGAGAATTTTAGTTGTCAAGGTGGATCCCTGGGACGGGAAAGGGTTAAACAAAGAGAGCTTCGAATTTGAAAAGTTCATAAATAAACTTTGAGTATGGTAAACATAATCAAGAAGAATTGCTTTGTTGCCGGGTAATATATATATGTGTGTGTGTGTGGGTGTGTGTATGTGTGTGTGTGTGTGTGTATGTGTGTGTGTGTGTGTATATATATATATATATATATACAAACAACCAGAGGCAGTCTTGAATTACTTCATTTATTTCTTATCACTACAAACTTGTTTCGTATGACGAGCAGAGTTCGCCACACTCATCAGGTGATAATAATTTATTAAGAATTTATTATCACCTGATGAGTGTGGCGAGCTCTGCTTGGTATCGATCACTCTCTTCAGATGGTTTTGTTTTTAATAT